>JAMKCH010049498.1:0-10768 GCA_023653785.1 Ophioderma brevispina | reverse complement strand
TATATACACATATAAAATCATTTGAGTAACTCGTGTTTTCCAACTTAAAAAACATGGTAAATGCCATTAAACTTTTGTCCCGTTCTTTCATTCAGTATTATCGGTTGAGTATCGGCCAGCTCGACATATTGTTTGCCGATCCGAATCTTTTGGGGGTTTGGGCGATTTAGAGCAAAATGGCCACCGATCCGATGTCCGATACAAATATCGGATTAATTCTAATTAACTCTGGTCATGCCCGCCCAACTGATAGATAGAGCGTCCATGGCGATGCTCCGGTCTGGGGTACCGAGAGCAAAACACGGAGCTGGTGATTCCCTCTGCGACGCGAAGAGATCTCTCGACGGGTAAATAGAACCTGTCGAAGATCATCTGGACGAACCGTGGGGGCGCTAGGGACAACATTCCCTCGGGGCCGGCATTCGCCCCGAGATAGATCGTCCGCCATGATGTTTGTAAACACCTGGAATGTGCGTCGGCAACGAGGTTTATCCTGCGGCTGCTGCACCAATTCAGAAGTTGAATGGTGTGCAAACAGAGCGTGGGGGACTTGGTGGCCCCCCCTGTGCCCCCACCTTTTCACATAGGCCACTACCAGGTTGTGGTGTCGGACTGAAATCTGACCTTGCAGCCCAACCACCTGGACTCTAACTCCTTATGGTGTACACCACTGCTAGAAGTTCGAGCAGGTTGATGTGGAAGGACGCTTGTTCGGACGAACCACTGGCCGACACTCGATCCTCCCCTAGATGACCGCCCCATCCCCACTCCGACGCGTCCATCGATATGAAGTGTCGTTGAGGAGAAGCCTGGGAATTCATCACCCCAACCAAGAGGTTGGTGCGACGCATCCCAACACTACCAGCTCCCCTCCGTGGGATGGCAGTCATCGGGATAACCTGGAAATGGGGTGCCGACTGGGTCGGTAATGCGTCCAGAAGGTGGCAACCGAATGGCATCATATGAAGGCGACAGTCTGGACCAGTCTACCGACTGGCCTCAGCCCAGCACCTGAGCCAAGCGCCGGCGGTCACGTGGCGGGGCTCCGTGGCGCACCATCGCACCACAACCCCCTGTTCGCCACCCCGCTCGGGTGACTGGGACAGCTAACCCGTGCCCCGGTCTAGCTGTGCACCCAGAAAAATTAGGCTGTGTCGGAACGAAATTGGACTTCTGGTAGTTGACCAAGAAGCCCAGGCTCGTCACTGTTCGCACTAAACGAACCCGAGTTGCCGCATTGCATTGACCCTGGACGGCTGTATACTAGCCAGTCGTCGAGGTAAACAAACAGATTGATCCCCCGGCGCCGAGTTTCGCTGCTACGGCCTGCACCACCCCCGATGAAACCTGTGGGGCGGTGGAAAGGCTGAAGTGAGGCACCTCGAACCGGTACGCTCTCCATTCAATTCACCGAGAAACAGGTCCATGGTGCTCCTCTCGATGAATTGGACGTGGAGATAGGCGTCCTTGATGTCCAGTGACGTCGCCCATGTCCCTTTGATTGGGCAACATAACACCGAGGCCAATGGCTCCAGCCAAAAACTCACTGGCTTGCCTGCAGACATTGATCTGCTGGAGAATCGCCATCCATACGCCCGTCGTCTTCGAGCTAGTGAAGAAGGTGGACCAATTCCGTACGAATCGCCTCTTTTCGGAACAGACTCCCTTCTCGCCTTCATGTAAGAGAGGCCTGCCGCTTCAACTGGCATCTGGGAAAGGATGTGCCTTCTTCGCATGTGGAACGGGGAGGGGCTGCAGTGAATTCGATAGGTAAACGCCGTATCCACAGTTTTGCAGCACCCAATCGCCCGGCTGGATCCCGTTCCAAGTCCGAGCGAACTCAAGCAGACGACTGCTCACCACCAGTGATAATGCCCCGGCGGAGCTGCCCCCCCCTTCGGGAAGGGAACATCGTGGTAAGCCGCCCCGTCAAAACCCCAGTCTTCTTCGCCTTCTTGGCCTTAGCACGAGAAGACTTGGACTGGGACGCCGGACGCTTAGCCACCCTCGGAGGGGGCTTAGCGGCCAGCGCCGACGTAGACGCAGGCATTGTGTTTCCGCAGACGATTTCTTTGGCTTCCTGTTTTGCGGCTGCTTCTGCTTCGGCTTCCCTGTGGTGATAGGCTATCAGCTTCTCCTGAAGCTTCTCCGTCGTTGGTGACACTCTGCGCCAGCTGCTCCGAACCGTGTCGAACGGTCACCGAAAGAGTGTCGCCCGAGTGTTGCTCTGAACAAGCGTTTTCGCGTCTAAAAAACCCGATACGCATGGACAGAGCCATCAACTCCTCCAGCTGATGGCGGGCCACACCGCCGCCAGAGAGGATGATTCTTGACCAGAAGACACGCCTGCCACCAAGTCACCAAGATGGATGGTGACGCAGAGGGAGAAACTTGACTCGCCCTTGACTTTCTTCCCAAAAAGGCGAGAAGCATGGGGGCGCAGAATCCCCCGCGGACGGCAACTTCGGAGCGACATTGCTGTCCATCGGGTGCAACCCCTCAAAACTTCTCAAAGTCGGCGCTGCACACACTAAGCGATACGTGTACGGCCCGACGACGCGAAGCCACACGGTCTCTCTGGAGTGGTCCAATTCGTCCCACGCCTCATGGAGTCCTTTGGGCATGTGAACAAGAAACAGACCGCGTCGGCTTTGGGCCCAAGCACCCCTCAGCTTGAAGGCTCCCCAACTGCTCTGGCTACCCCGTCGACCGCAAGGCCCAGGCCAGAAGCCATATCCCTGTGACGGTGGGATCAGAGGCGGAAACAGGTCGGATGCCGACGACTGGCTCCCAAGGTCATGTGGCCGCGGCTCCGCGCGATTACGAGGCCCCAGCATCATCAACCTTCCCCCTCCGCTCCCCCTTCCGCGCCGCGGTCCGAAACTCTGAGTCGGTAGGGGAGAGTCCCATTAGCGGGTGCAGACTATGCGGACCACGCTACCCCACCCCTCTGCAACCGGAGCTCCCTTTGCCTGCGACGGTACCTGCGGAACGCTGCGCCCCGGATACACCCCCCGCCAACTCCCCGACAGGAGTCCCGGGTGTGAGGTGTAAGCCGGAATGGGAAAGAGTGGGTACCTGTTACCCTGTGGGCCAAAATAGTTGGCCGGAGGGTAAGCAGGATACCCCGGATCATATCCCAAAAAACCCGAGTGTGGATCCACAGACTAGGGGCGGAGGTAACACGCGCTAGCGAACCCCGGCGGCAGCCGAGGGCCAACCCATTTGGCCAACGGCCGGCGCCACAATTCCCCAGCGCAATGCACACTGCCCCCCCCCCCCCCCCCCCCAGGTTGCCAGGACCCAACCAACGGGTTGGATGGCGCGGCATGCAGAGGCTGAGCGACGGGAGGGAAGCTGCCTTGGGCTACGGGCCCTGGCGCTGCCTCACCCTGCGTTGTGTCCGCCCCGGAACGACTGCCCCCCCGGAAGGCTTTGTATGCCCAGAATTAGCATTGAAGAGCCTGTGAATGGGCATTGTTCCGGGTATCGACTTGCAAATCCCCGATGAATGGGCCAATTGTTTGACTTAATCCGATCGGATTAGGATTAAGCTAAGGCCAGTCGTAACGGGGTAATTCGCAACGGTCGATGCCGCCTGCAGCTGTAAGACCCCCTGCAGTGGGGACAGGAGCCAAAGGTGTTGAGACCAGCGTAGTTTTGAAGCCCGCAAAACCCCCGCACCGTGCGGAGGAAGAGGAGCACGACAACCGACGTGTGTAACCCCGCCGCCACAACATCGCTGGTACAGCTGGATTTTTTGCTGAAGCCCGGAGTGCGAACAGCGAGAGCCACAGACGCCTGTCCCTGGGACAGCGGCACGGGCGGCAGACCCCCGTATTAACAACTAGCAGCCCGTCACCGTGCCCCTGAGGCGCGAAGACAGACATGTTGTTAGGCCCAAAGACCCGGAACGGCGGGTGAGCCTCCGGTACAGCAGCGGCAGAACAAATACCCGTCGCTAGCGGTCATAAGTCCCGCGCTGCCGATGCCACCGCGAGGAGGAAGACCCAAGGATACGCACCGGTCCGACTCCAGCGCGTCAAATTGCCCTTCGGAAAGCCCGATACAAAAGGGTGCATGACTATCCTCTGGATCAGGATCGGTGGGCGTAACAGCGTGGGTGAGGGTTCCATGACGGTAACTCGACCGCACAGGCTTCGCACGATTGCGGCATTCCGTAACATTATCTAGTGCCCTGGGCCTAAATGGTATGTTCAGAGAACCGCACGAACGGACTACCGGCTACGTGAGAGCACCAGGGGTGCAATTTCGTTGTACCTTGCCGGGAATCAGTTTGATTCTCGCCAGGTAATTTTGCAAGAATCAATTGGATTCAGACCTCTACTTCGGTAAATTATGAATATATTATAAGGATCTAATTTATCCCATGCCTTAAATTATCTGTTTGGCAAACTTATCATTATTACCATGTATTTTATCTGTAGAAATCAAATACAGAAGGCAGCAGTAAATTCTTACAATTGTTTTAAACATATATTTGGAGCTGGAATAAGGCCTAACGTGCTTCGAAATGTGACACTACTAAGGCATCGACGACCACTACAAATTAACTACTTGCCGAAGACAACCCTTTAATATGCAACTACAATTATGATTCCACGTTTGAGTTTCTTTTACTCACATAAATTAGTGATAACTTAACCAAAATGCCATCTCTCAGATCTAGAGTACTCAAAGTTCTCATACATGCATCAAGCATAGACGTCTAAAAGCAGACTGCAGAATGACTTTGTAGACAAAATTCACTATTAGAAAGGGCTTGGGATTCTGATTTCATTTCTTAATATTTTGTATTAATTAGGATGCACTCGGGTTGAAAAAAAAATCAAGATCGGATGCATTTAATTGCATAATAATGCAAAATTTCCGCATTCTGTCAACCGTGCAAGCCTGCCGAATTCACAACAGGTGTCTAAATCTCTTCATATTGCTTTCAAAAAACAAAAATTACATGTTGAAGGCACCGTTAACAACTCCCTCAGTATTTGACAGTCTCACCTGCTAAAATCTTAGCATTTCCTCGCGAAATTTCCATAGCACTACAGAAACCCGTCGGACTATCTACTTTCTGCATCACTGTTTACATTTGCACATTGAAAAGGTAAACACTGAGGCAAAGCATTTACCACATCCCTAGCTATATTACTTTGGATTTTTGATACAATTTGTTTTTATTTTGTGTACAACTAATGGAAAATAGACCAGGGGTATTTTCTTCTAATACGATTTTTATTATTGCATATGTAGTACGTTTTTAGAGTTTATTTTGGCCGTTTTTTAGAATTTTTTTGTGCCGTTTTAAAATGAAAAAAAAAACCCTCATGTTTATATGGTACACTAGGGCACATGTAAACACTGGCTTTTATGTGGGCATGGTACTTGGTGTTGGGGTCAGGTCAATTTAATTGATTTTCGTAAACAGTATGTTTTGATCGAAGATTGTACGACTCGGTCATTGTAAAGTTAGACTTCGCCTTAATATGTTGTTTGTTTGACAATAAATTCGAACGATATTCATGAGCTCTTTTGAAGAAAAATACTTGGTTGTGATTCTCCTATTCTATATAATCGTGTAGTCCAAAACATTTTTTTTTCTTGCCTGTTTTGTTTTTTTTTTTTCCTTCTCTTGACTGAATGTCTGACGCATCAACGCTGATTCGCGTGTGAACATTCGGCCGGCGATCTTTACGCGAATCGTTCGCGGATTCGCGTCGAAATTGTAGCCCTGAGCAACGCACCAAAGGCGGGTATATATTTAATAATAATCTAAGTCTATATAGTATTTATTTACAATAAAGCAGTTTCAATCACTCCAACGACATCTCTTTATCAAGGCCGGTGAAGCGTAAAGGAACCGATTAGTATACCCCATCGTGCACGCACCCTTGTGTGAAGAAAATGATCGTGCATAAATTAAAAATGTAAACAAACGGGCGCCATTTGAAACGAGAACGAAAGGCGTGCAGGTCCATTCCAAATTCCAATTCTCACAACCATGTAATCACAAATATACACGTCAAATATAAATATTATATATAATGCACTGTCAATTTCAATCCCGGGCCCTGGGGGTCCGGGACTAGCGGGGTATATGACGGGACATAGCCGGGATGTACAAAAAAAGTATTGCCCCGCAAAGCCGGCTGTAGCCGGACCTTCGCCGGAAATGTACATTAGCTTGTCCCCGCCCTGCCGGGGCAATCATGATGATAGCTGGGAATTAAGCCGGGAATTACAAAACAATTTCCCGGCACCACCGGGACTAAACGGGGACTTAACGCATGTGTCACACCAATATAAAAGCAGGCTATCAGTGAACAGTAGCGCCCGTCAAATCTGTAGTATATCACCATTTATATAGCTACCATTGCAAGATCCGATCTATCCATGTCGTGGAAAGCAAAAGCCGAGCTATACAAGAAGCACATACGCACGTCGTCGCACGGTTGAGATTTCAACTAATCCCAGGGAGGAGGATCGATATTTTCAACGTATAAAATCGCCAGGAAAAAAACATCAAAAATCAACAGGAAACTGTTTAAAAAATTAATTACAACTGAATCACAAGAAATACTAGAAGTTTGTCTGATTCATTGAAAGTCATAAATCACTGAGGTAGTGGAAAGCTATTTGATATGTTTGGTAAATGCCAGGAAGATTGTCATTTCATGGATTTTTTAACAAACCTACTAAAACAAGGTTTGTTTTCTCAATACATTAAACTTCCGATGTGGTGAAATTTGGGCTCGGTTCTGACACTCCGGCGATCCAAAATGTTGTAGATATGATTTTATATAGATAGAAACTGTGTCGCATAGCCGGGACCGAAGCCGGAGTGTACAGGTTTTTTAAAAGCAGTCCACGCCCCCATTGGCCGGGAATATACGGGGATTGTCACACCGAAGCCCGGCTAGTAGGGGCCGCGGACATAGCGGGGCATGTACAAAAAATATAAGCCCGGCTACCCGGGATTCATGCTACTTTAGCGGGGACAAAAGGGCGGGGTGTCACGAGGGAAAATGTACAATCCTGGCTAAGTCCCTGCTAGTCCCGGGACCCAGGGCCGGGATTGAAATTGACAAAGTGCACAAACATATAAGATAGTGGGAAAAAAGGACTGTCGATATGAACGTGGCGGCCGTGCCACGCCCTACGCTAGTAAGTCTATGGGTGTGTTGATATGCGGGTTTGTGTGTGACAAACCCGACGCAAAGTCAAGGTATTAAAGTCCCCTTAAATCCGACTTCCGCAAACGAAATATGAACAACGTACGGTCCCTCCCAGGGACGTAATAAAATGAACATTTACAGATTATCACCAGGTTCAGGGCCACCAGGTAGCTAATGACCAAAAATCGACCCAAAAATCAAAGGGAGCTAAATTCATGGAACGTTATCGATCTGTCGAACCCAAGACGAAAGCGGAATGAGGATGGTGGGTAGACGTCACTGGGATCTACCAATGTTGGGAGTGTCGTCATACAGGGTTATCGAAATGATTATTTATGTGGGAATATATTTTCATTTGGAGGTTCTCTGCTCTGCCTAACGACATGCAAATTTGTTACATACACCTTCAACATCGGATTGAAGGTAAGGCAGATTCCTGTATGAGTCTGGTATGTTTTGGCGAACAGCCCTTTTTTGTGTCGCCTGTTTTAAAGGGCAGAAGTCACCTTGGGATTGGGGGTGGGGGGGGGAGGTCAGATTTTTTTGGCATCACCATTGTGCCAATCGGAAAATTAGCCACCTATATAATAACCAATACAATGTACAAAATTCTATTGTGTTTTACGGATCATGATACAGTCATTTATCCGTCATAACTGCAAAACTGCTTACTGCAAAAATATAGGAATTAGAAATTTCACAATTTTTGACCAAGAAATGATTATCAGCTTAATACTTTCATTGGGGATATTTTTGATAGAAAGCTGTAACACTAATGCAAAATCATAATTTCTCACATTTTTAAGAGGGACCCTGTTTTTATGTGAAATCTCTTGTGTGCAATACTTTAATAATTACTCTAATAAATACCTCTTACATACCTGGCTCTGTTGTTTTTGAATGTTTTGTAGACGTTTGGCCTCTGCTGTTACTCGCAACCTGTGTGGCTTTGAGATGGGGGTAATGCCTGAAATTGAGGGAAAGTATGAAGTGATTTAAAAATGATTATCATCGCTTAATATTTTATAACTTAAATATTTACCCTAACTCTACGTACAACTACAAACCTATTTTGTTTGTTTTGTGGGGTGTTTATTAGAGAAATGAAAAAGGAAAGGGCAGCTGGACCCTCAAGGTGATGCTGAGATGATTATGCGAGAGGTGTAGAGATAGGGATTGGTGTGACAGAGTTGGTGTCAGAGCGTGTTAGATTGGAGGAGGATGCCCAAGAAGTGGGCAGTGAGTGGATAGTTTTCAATTTTTTAAAGGAAAGGGGATGCAATGATTTTGTTGCATGTAAGGAAAATTTGGGAGAGGGTTCTAGAGGATTTAGGATTCGGAGGATAGTGAAGTGATGAGATCAATTTGGGTTATGCAAGGGAAATAGATGCAGTGTTTAATTTTGATGAGGTGGCAAGGGAAGAAGCTTTATATTGTTTTGGTATGACTTGGAGAGGGCATTTGATAAGTGTTACCGAGGAAGTGATGGAGTGGGCAAAGAGGAAGAGAGGAATACCATAAGTTAGTGTTAGAGCGTGATGATTTTGTATGAAGTATCAAAAGACAAGAGTTAGTGTGGGGTCTGATTTGTCTGAGGAGTTTGAAGATGAAGGTGGGTGTGCATCAGTTCTCCTGCATTTTTCCGCCATTGATTTTTGATTTTGTCAATTTATTGAGTAGTCCACGTAGAGTGCAAAAGAAGGTTTTGATGAGTGAATGTGGTAGGCTGATGACTTGGTTTTAATGTGCGAGACAATGGAGGGACTGATGAGGGAGAAGTATTAAATGGAAGCGGAGTTTGAGAGTAAGGGTCTGAAGTAAACCTTGGGAAGACAAAGTGCTTGTGAGCGGGTTGGAGAGGGTAGGTAGTAGTAAGGTAGACCCATGTGGCGTGCGTGGAAGAGGGTAAAAGCAATTCAGTGTGGTGTGGGAAATTGGGAAATGGTGGCAATAAGCTCACCAAGTTTGATCTGTTAAGCTCCTATGTTTTTGATTTATGGAGGTCTCTTTCTTTCTTGAAATTCACTAACTTTCCAACCAGCATACATTGCTCGAACCCGGAAATCACCTATCAAATATGGCTGCCGCGGTAGGGGCCGTCATTATTAACCGTTTTAAAAACAGTGGTAACCGGTCGGAAGGCCGGTTAAACGTGTAGAAAGTCGCTAAACGTGTAAACGGGACCCCTTTTACCTCTCCTTTTAGTCGGACATTTTTCATATTGGGACCTATGGCAGTAAACAAAATCCAACAAAAATTCTTTTACGAACTAAAGAGCATGAAATGCACAAAATTTTTAAGCACCATTTACTACAGAAGAGCGACCACCCCCAAACACTATCGTCGTAATCCGACATAATTCTCCCCACGAAAACACTAAACAACGATACCTTGATTATAGTTGTTGTCAATGAATGCACACACTGATCGAGTGTTGACTATGCCGAGACTGCGATTGCAAGATCACCAATGGCGCCACAATAATTTTTACTTTTGCATAACCTGATATAGAGTGTTGTTATTTAGAGCATTTATCGCCATTTAACACATAGACTGAAGGTTGAATCGCATTTATTGTAAAAACCATACCTGTTTATGTCAACAGTTATTTTCTATATCAAGCCTAGTGCATCGTGAAAATAATCAGCCGTCATAATTTATTAACCGATTCGGCTACTCTTCGCAGAGCCAAGTCGTCCACGTGGTCGCTGACCTGGGGCAGATGA
This sequence comes from Ophioderma brevispina, assembly GCA_023653785.1. Lineage (NCBI taxonomy): Eukaryota > Metazoa > Echinodermata > Ophiuroidea > Amphilepidida > Ophiodermatidae > Ophioderma > Ophioderma brevispina. The sequence continues at coordinate 849 of JAMKCH010049498.1, read as the reverse complement.
TTTCTTTCTTACCCTGGAAAAAATTGAGTGTCACTAGGCCGAGGTGGTTTGTGTGCAATTAGTAATTTTCCATGTAAAAAATTAAATCAAGAATATTCTCTTTTTGGAACTTTGTACATCGTTAATGTTATACTATTCTACTATCAATACTTTCAAAATAGGCAACAGTATTAAATACCATGGCCACTAAAGAAACAAAACAAATTACAATAATCTCCGTGTCGAACATTTGCGTGGTAAAACAATTCAGCTGGTGCGCACTGGATGGGGTCGATTTTTTTTCTGTCGGCGCCGAATGATGTCCCGGACTGGTGAGATATCATGATTTTGGGTGTAGGTTCAGACAATAATTAATATATTTTAAGAAAGCTGATCAATAAAATGTGAAGTTAGTTGCCCGTATACATGTAAGAAGCATGTGCGTAAGTAACAAAATTGCACGCAAATAATGTCGTCCTATGAATACGGCGAGATTTCCCCAGGGGATTTTCCCTTTTCTTGAGCTCATTTGGGGCTGGCACGAATCATCATGGTGATGACCTGGGAGGTCCGTCTTCCATTTAAACGGTTAACAACCAGTCGTCAGACTTTCGTTTAAACGGTTAGGCAATTAACCGGAACTGACGCCCTACTGCCCACGGCGGGGTATCGCTGTCGGGTTCGGCTGCCAATTGCAGAGCTGATGGCGATAGGGGAGGGTATCCATGAGCTCAAAAATATGGAAATAAAAGTTTTTTTCCATGTTTCTGTGTAAAACAGGTCATTTTCACAGAGATTGTAATTCGATCATTATCTCTTCATAAACAAAGTACAATCAAATCTCAGAAAGCACATTTTAAAGTGTCAGAA
>JAMKCH010049497.1:0-11133 GCA_023653785.1 Ophioderma brevispina | reverse complement strand
TTTAATTGTTTCCCTCCATAAAACAGATTCTCCGTAAAATTTACGGAAATCGTTTTCTAATTTAAGGAAACTTCTAACGTGTAAACGCTCTCTGTTCCAGTGTATACCAGCGGGGGATAACGTAGCACAGGCGTAAGGGGGATACGCGAACATATGCGCGCGCCGTGACATGCAGGACGATGCGTTTAAACACCGCGGTTCTGCGGCGATCACCATGGAGTGACCATAACATACATACCGCGTCGTTGGCAAATCGCAAGGTTTAAATAAACTTGCGCACGACGCGCTGCGAAAGCAAGGTTATGGTTCGGGCGAGGACACTACCCGGTGCTACCTTGCGAAAAAGGAGGAAACGCAATAAAATTCCCAATCCGATTGCGCTGCCATGACAAAGTTGCGTTTACTAATATAGATGGTTACCATTGGAAGGACGTTTGGCTCATACCGTTAAAATTCCGTAAAGTAAGAAGAAAACAGATTTCCGTAAAATTACGCGAAAAATCTGTTTTAGAAAACAATAAAGATAAAAAAACAAAAACATAAAACAAATAGCAAAAATGTTAATTTACGGAAATTATTTCACTTTTTGGCAGCATATTCCGATTTTTTTTTTGTTCCGTAACTTTAAATTACGGCGATTTCAAACTAAAATTGTTAAAAAATTACATATTTTTTCCATAATATAAGACAACTTTCTGTAAATTACGTCAAAGAGTTCCGTTAATTGACAGGAAATTTTGTAAAATTTACCCAAAAATGACTGGACATTACTGCTGCCAGAAAATTTTCCGTAAATTTTACGGACATTTTTTTAACAGTGTACAGCAAAGGAACATTTCCTGGGCCTTTTGTCACTGAAGTAGTAAATGAAATGAGAAAAAATATGAACTTTTTTACCAAAATCTCTTTTTTTTATATATATAATGGAGAGTAAAGTCGGGGACGAGGTTGTCGATTAGGTCACCTACCTTAATATTCAATGATCCTTTTCGCAATGATTTACTGATGGCATTAAAAAGTCTAATTCTTTATTTGGTATCATATTTCAGACGAAAGATTGTTCACCATTCGTATTTTTCGTAAAAAGTCCGAGGAATTTCCGGGAGGGAAACGCGTAAGTATTAGCAGAGTGTGTGTTGTGTGCTTATGTGATGTTACGATGAGTCAGAAATGGTTTATGGAATCTCCGATTCATTGGGGGAAAAGCAACTATTATGTAGGCCTTATCTACATCAATAGATAAAATTTTAATGAAAGCATAAACTAACCCACGCTTGATGAGAGAGAAAACCCAAACCGGTTGAAAGTAATTATAGTCCGGAGGAAGCCAAGTCCAACTCCATAGACGTGCGGAATAATAAAGCAGGGGGGACGGCCAAGGTAGCGTAGTTTTGCGTTCCCATAGCGTTGTTAGCAGTAATCACTAAAACTTGAAAAATTCTAAAGTCGAAAATATGTTTGATATCAATATTTTTCACTCAAAATCCGTTGGAGTTGAAGAATCCCAACTCAAGTCTAAGTATCTTTTTTGGTATGAATAACGGTATACAAACGGGATCCATTTTGAACGAGGCTCGTTTGACCTCATGTTCAATCGCAGGGTCACCGTTATTTAAAGCTGCGGAAACAATGTACCAGGCGGTACCAGGTAGCCCCAGGGTAACCCATGGCACCCCGTGAATGATTCGTTGACTGTCTTGTAGCAATCATCTCATGTGCGGTTTAAAAACGGATTTGATGATAGTTTGAAGCACAATTATGCACCACAGATTAAAGCAAGGCAATTTAATTTTCAACGTCGCGGTCCGTACGGGAATTCCCACTCGCCAATCAATGATATATTATAAACGCGCACAGTGACTTCAAATTCCGGTCACTGTTCAGGCTCGTCCAATGACTCGTGCGGCAGTTTTGCGCGATGAATGAAGCTTGGGGCCGCCACCGCCTGGGAATAAAGCGTGAAACTTGAATCGAGTGCCCTCTTCCTTACTGTTGTAGCAGGACTATAATTTCTTCTACACAGGGGGTCCATTTTTTTACTTTTTTTTATCGAAAACAGCATGCATGTTAAGAATTCACGACTCATGTTAAGATGTTCGAGGCCGCCTCCTTTTAAGAATTTCATCAAACAAAATAGCAGGTTTTGTATGTTTCGCACGGTTCGTTAATCAACTGATCAAGCGGTTTGTTGCTATGTCCTTTGTTAGCATTACGTCCTGGATTACTGGTGATACAGTTGAAACGTATCACATTTGGATTTATTTTAGAGGACAATTGTGTGTTGGGTATTAGAGAAGAAAAATGTTCATAATATTATCTTGTATATACTATACTTTGTCTATACGTATATTGACACTTAGTTCAGAATTGACGTGGTTTTAGTGCAAAGTGTGAAAAAAAAATTATTTCGGAGCAGCAAAAATAACCCTGTTAACTTTTCATATGTCTTTTTCTAGGGGAAATTTTCGTAGATTTTGCCTTTTTGAATCGAAAACCCTGGTTTATCATTACACCGTTTTGAAAAAAATTGATTTGATGTAGATTTGATGTAGATTTTTTTCACCTACCAACTTTGAATACTTACAGAGTATAACAATATACCATAATAAGATACCCCTTTATAATGGTAATATATCAGTTAAAGGTTCTAACTTATGGATCCATAAGTTATTGTTTTATAAATTATTTCATCTAAGTCCCGTGACAAACGGACATTCAAATTTAGCACTTTCCCCTTGAAACAAAAAGTTTGCTTTGCACAATCGCATCTCTGAAAAGGAAGGGTCTACATGTACAGTGATGATTTATCTGACACTTTATGCAGAATTTAATAAGCTTCAATGGATATAACTTGTGGAATAACTTCCCAAAATATACAAAAATGTTTCCCCAACCCCTTAAAGTTCGCCAGTGCGTTGCAAAAAAATACACGTTGTTCAATAAAAATTGGAAGTACAAAGAAAACTAAAAGAGCTATAGGCTTGAATTTAATCAATTATGTCCCACAGCAAGTCCCTGCTTAGTTATTATTAAACTTTTTTCACCCTGTTAAAAGGGAGCGGTTTTTTTTTCAATTTGCGGAATTCAATGTTTTAGCTAACAGTTGGGCGTTCGAGAACCCGCGAAAAAAAACCCAAGAGGGGGACTTAGTTGAAAGTTAACGTTTATGCCCCAAAAACAAAATATTCCCACAAGAATATAGTATGTCACATGAAAAATTTGAGGTTTTTTGGTTTAATCGGCACATCGGAATTGCCGTCGTAATACGCCAAAATCTCGGAAGCATCCAATATTTTGCATTTTAACCTAGAAAACATGTTTTTTTCATTGTTTAAACAGCCTTAACAGTCACTTTTGACTGTAAAACCGTGGTCGAATTTACAAAACATGTCATATTTCAAATATATATAGATAATATCTTATATATATATATAGATTAGATATATATTAACAGAACCCCCCCCCCTTAGTAAACAGTTTATTTACAGTTGACTATCTTTGGATAAGAGTGTTCAATCCAGTACAGGAGAGGTAAAAATAAATTGCAAGTATAGACATCTGGAAAGGAAACCGTTGTACTCTGAGTTTCACGGTATATACCCTCACTCACGCTCCACTGGGTACCGATCTTCGACGGATGATAACTCTTAGTCGTGTCTTAACCAAGAGACATGTATGTATATACACCATGGTGTCACGGACTGAGGCATTTCCACCACTTGTCTGTACTTTTCCAAATAGTGAGATGCCTTCAATCACTACAAGTAGTGGGGGCCGTAATAGTAATAATATTGTTTACATGATGTATATCATACATAATTAATGTAAGCTGGCCATGATATACATACATGTCTACTGGTTAAGACACGCATGTGAGTCCTCATCCGTCTGAAGATCGTACCAGTGATCGTAAGTGAGGGTATACCGTGAAAACTCAGAGTAACGGTTGCATTTCCAGAGGTCTATACTTGCAATTTATTTTAACGCTCTCCTGTAATGGGATGCGCACTTTAATTTCCAAAGATAGTCAACTGTATGGTAAATACTACTGTTTACTATGATGTTATATTACGCCCCCAATACTCGTAGTGGTGAGCACTCTAGACTATTTGGAAAAGTACAGACAAATGCTGGAAATGCCTCAGCGTGCACCAGTGGCATGTATATACAGACATGTCTATGGTTAAGACACGACTGTGAGTCAACATCCGTTGAAGATCGGTACTCCAGGGATCGGACGTGAGGGTCTTTACCGTGAAATCAGAGTAACGGTTACCTTTCCAGAGTCTAGACTTTGCAATTTATTTACGTCTACGTCATGGGATTGAGCATCTTTAATTCCAAGATAGTCAGTCAAACTGTAAAATAATAATGTTTCCTATGATGTTATATGAAGCCCCCATATCGTATGGTTAGAGAACTCTCGACTATTGACAAGTTACAGACAACGTGCTGAAATTGCCTCAGTTCGTGACACATGGCATGTATATACATACCTGTCTACTGGTTAAGACACGCCTGTGGTATACATACGTCTGAAGATCGGTACCCAGTGATCCTAAGTGAGGGTTTTTATACCGTGAAACTCAGAGTCACGGTTGCCTTTCCAGAGGTCTATACTTTGCCATTTATTTTACGCCTCTGTAATGGGAATTGAGCACTCTTTACTTCCAAAGATAGTCAACTTTAATAATACGTGTACTATGATGTGATATTACGCCCCACTCGTGTGGTTGAGCACTCTCGGCTATTTGGGAAGTACAGACAGGACAAGTGCTGGAAGTGCCTCAGTCGTGACACCATGGCATGTTATACCCTACATGTCTACTGGTTTTAAGGACACGGACTGTGAGTTCATCATCGTCTGAAGATCGGTACCCAGTGATAGTAAGTGAGGGTATACCGTGAAACTCAGAGGTAACGGTTGCCTTTCAAGAGGTCTGTACTTTGCAATTTATTTACGCTCTCCTGTAATGGGATTGAGCATCTTAATTCCAAAGATATAATGTAAATAATACTGTTACTAGATGTATTTACGGCCCCACTACTCGTAGTGGGTGAGCACTCTCGGCACTATTTGGAAAAGTACAGACAAAGTGCTGGAAATGCCTCAGTCGGTGACACCAATCATGTATATTAATACATGTCTATGGTTTTAGGACACGACTGTGAAGTCACTCATCCGTTGAAGATCGGTAACCAGTGATCGTAAGCTGAGGGTATATACCGTGAAACTCGAGAGTAACGGTTGCCATTCCAGAGGTCTATACTTTGCAATTTTTTTACGCTCTCCTGTGAAGGGGATATTGAGGCCTCTGTAATTCCAAAGATAGTTCACTGTAGAATAATTACTGTTTACTATGATGTGTTATATTACGCCCCCACTAGTCGTGTGGTTGAGCACTCTCGACTATTTGGAAAAGTACGGACAAGTGCTGGAAATGGCTCATTCGTGACACCACATGGCATATATACATACATGTCTACGGGTTAAGACACGACTGTGAGTCATCATCGTCTGAAGATCGGTTACCCAGTGGATCGTAAGTGAGGGATCCTGAAAAATCCGAAGTAACGGTTGCCTTTCAGATGTCTATACTTTGGCAATTTATTCTTATAGATATATATATCTATATATATATCTATATATATATATTACCAAGTATAGACCTCTGAAAGGCAACCGTTACTCTGAGTTTCACGGCATACCCCACTTACGATCACAGGGCATCGATCTTCAGACGGAAGATCGGATATTATATTAACATTTATATTATCGAAACATCGGTTATATATTAACATTAACGACATAAAGACCCCCAAAAAAAGAACGTAGCTGTCTAATACACCCAAGGTTACAAACCATTGGTCCTTTGCACGAAAACATTAAATGTATCAATAGTTCGTTTCTTCGTAAATTTTGATACCCTTATGCCCCATGCGAATTCAATATTGCCAAACCACAATAACCCATTATAAGAAATCTCTCCCTTTGTAAAAGTTGCAATAAAAAGTATTAGCCATATGATTGCCCATTCAGGTAAAAGACCGCATTCTTCCCGTGAAGTGTGTGTCACTTAATGATTGGTTGTGTTATTGTACCTTGTAATAAGGTCGTAGTTGCAACTTTGAAAAGCGACACATTTTCGTTAAAATGAACCATTGGTTTGGGAGATTGATCAAATGGAGCAAGAAAGGTATGTCAAAAAATTTGCAGGAACTAAGACAGATATAATTGATATCATTTTTTGCTTTTGTGCATAGACCAATGGTTTGTACTCTTATGGGGGTATTTAGACATGTTACGTTACATTTTGGCGGGTTTCTTATTTAGCAGGCAGATACCTTAATTAGCGTGCTCCAATTCAATAAAGGGAGAGAGCGAATTAAACAAAGTTTAGACCTTCTAGGCATGGTAACATCTACAAGTTTGGCCTTTATTAAGTTGGGCGCGCTACGCGCTGGGATTACTTATGTCCTTCACTTAAAATTAAAACAATATTATCTTAACCACGAAAAGATGTGTCCCAACTGAAAAGAATGCACATTATTGAGAAAAATGAATAAAACGTCAACTCAATTATTTCCGAATATCAGTGACAAGGATCTGATCACATAACCTCAACCAATCTGCTCAAGCGAACAATGGAGCTAATATATTCAATAAATCGGCCGAGACACACTCCACATCTTTTACATCTGCGTCTATTGTTAATGTGACGCAGTGAATAAGACTTCGAATGATATACTTGCCGCATGGCAAGTCTTTTCCTCGTTCGCGATAAAGAAATCTTGTGAGATTCTACGTGTGTCAATTAACTTTGACCATATGATTAATAATTTTTTTTCGAAAAGAACATGTAAAGGGACCCAATTCATGAAAGAAAAAGCCCATGGCAAGGGACTGACCTTAAATTGTGCATTAACCTGATCCGCAAGTTATGTCTTTAAACCCATTCTATTCAATGTACCAAAGAAAGGCATGGTATTAGCGACCTACATTTTTTAAAATCATGAGCGAGGTGAGTATGTTGCCCTTTCAGTTATGAAACAGATACTAGAGCTCAATACGGCCGGAAAGTCATAACACCTGATATAGCTTAAAAATCTTTTCAACAGTGAGGGCGGGTAAACAATGGACTGCATTACCTGTGAGAAGAGATTGAAGGGGTTTAGGTTGATTGTTGAATATCATTAGCTCTCATTGTTGGTTGAGTTTAGTGTACCATTGGTCAATGAATTATGGGAGTAAATTGAGGTTGACATTTATTCATTTTTTAAATAATGTGCACTTTTTTTCATTTGGGGATTACAGCTTTTCCTGGTTTACATAAATATTTTATTTTTAGTTGAAGTAAAGTAAGTAAGTGATCCCCGGCGCTGGATGCACGAAAAGATCGTTAAATCACGAAAACGGATCATGGCATATTCTGGTAATGAAGTCGTTACTCTGAATTTCACTCTAACGGATCGGGGACAACCCCAAGAGAGGGCTGTTCTAAAGATCCGGTGTCACAAAACCAGACCGGTCCCAAATAGAGGCTTTGCTCAAAGAGAAGAGAGTCATAGAGTTGTGTCAAAAAAACAGCAATCCAGATGGAACAAAAAAATATGAAGATTCTCAATTTGATCGCAACTTATTCGTCTAGACCATTCGAAAAAATAAAGATATATATTTACAACATAAAAATAACTATACCCAAAACAGATAGGGATTTAATAAGAGGCTAAAGACATCCAGGGTATTTGTAGGCTAACTTACGTTGCTGGAACTTAAAATCAACAAATCTGTCTATCAGACTGAATAGTCATATAGACTCCTAATCATTGATATTAAAAATCAACAAAGGGTCACAGACCAGTAAAACAGGGAGCATGCCGTGGGAAACAACTCCGGTGTGTGTCTGTGTTAAACGGCATTTCCGTCGTCTGTTGAAAACATGTCCCCGGAGTCATTTTATTATAACCTTCTCTTTAGCATAAGTACGCTGATTTGGTCTTAATAATTTCAGGTGAGGGCTAAAATGTATATAAAATCTTTACTAACATGCAAAAATATCCAATTTTGAAAAATCGAGGGCGTACTATTTGTATAAACATTATGTTTCAATGTGAAAAATTCAAAATGCAAAGAGAGTTTTCAAGATATTAATAATATAGATACATTTTAAAAACTAGAAATATGGTGCACAATTTAAAACAGTATGCAAAAATATTGGATGAATTGTACATACCTTACGATAAATGAATTGTAAACTACTTCAAATATTCAATATGCAGGTTTACGTCATGCGCGTTGCATGCTCTTGTATGCTGCGCATGGCATCTAAACTTGCCAAGTGCAATCGCAGCGGTCAAGTGAATTCAAGTAGTACGCCAGCGGCAGTTAGCAAAAGGGAGATGGTCCGCCGCCAAATGAAATAACACAATGCCCATTTGTGGTACGTACACTAGCAATATGATCTTCTATATTCACCATGTGAATATAGGTAACGAGGGACGGTCGTATCCTGGAATTCTCAAAGACAATTTAGGATTACTTTAAATATTCAACATCCCAGATCAATAAAATGTCGTAATGCAGCCTTTGGACTCTGATGCACGCAAAAACTATATGAACGTAATTCCTGCACAGTATGCACACACAAATTTGATAATTTTGTAAAATTAAAAAAAGCAAAAAACTAAAAAATTTTTTAAACCAAAATTTTGCATCACTTCAAAGTTCAAATATCTCAATTATCAAAGGTTGATTAATAAAAACTATAATACATTACAAGAAAGTGTATGATGTGAAAATTTTCGATCAATGTAAGAAGAGAATTTCCTTACTTGTTAATACTTTATTTTGACAAGAGAGGAGTTTGGCGGGAAGGCTTCGTTTTTGTCTGATGTTTTATCAATTACACAGCGATTAAGCCTAAATTCTAATGATTTTTTGAGCTTAAATGGCGGAATAGGGAAACTGTATCGCAATTTAATTACCATGATCGCTGTAATTTAATAATTATAATTTATAGGCCACGAATTAAAAACAGCAAACCAAAACTACCGAACAGTACCGGTGTAACGAAAGTGAAAGTGCCCTATGATGAGAGTGTCATAGCTAGCATGTCAACATACGGAATAAACCTTGAACTTGAAGCTAGCTATAGGATGTATTAGTGAGGAAATAAACGGATGCGTGCAGTAAACAATGGAGAAAACAAACAGGTAGAAACAATTATTAACAGTTTTACTGTATTTCACCGACACAGATTCCAATTAAGAAAAAACACTTCTTCCGCACAAACTACACCATTTCAGTTGTTGTTTTTTTTGGTTCAGGGTACCGAATAGAATGTGAATTTTGTGAAGCAGAGAGCGTAATTCCCTATCTTCTTGTTCCTGCTCCAGGTAGCGCCCCTCAGTGGGATACAACAGTACGGAAATGTGACGCATCAATGAAATAGACCAAGTAAGAGTCGTCCATTTAGTTCGATTTGGCATAGGAGGATCAAATAAAAGCCATTAAATTATACAGTTAAAATACAATCAGATACCTTACTTATAACTTTTGTGTCGGTATAATGCACAGGTCTTAGGGATGTGGTAATTATTTACGGGCCAGGGTAATGGGGAGTTGAGGAGGATACGAAAAAAAATGTAAGCGAAAGGGGAGAACATGAAATTTTCAATAAGGAGCGAGTGGAACGTGAACTTTTATATCAATTGAGAGATTTCATAAATAAAGGAGTAATGTGTAATTTTTTTTGAAGGGGAGCGAAGGGGAGGGCGCGAAATTTCGGCCACAAAAAAGCTCACCCTTTTAATAATCATTGTTTATATAATGACAATTGAACTGACAGGGATCTGAACTCGGATTGTTTTTTAAAACCAAAATATTGGTTACGTTGCAAAAAGTAGAATAAAATTCATCATGAAAAGCCTCTAATAAAGATTTCTGAAATAACGAAGTGAACACATATTAGCCCAAAAATACACCAATATATGGGATTGATATCACCCGTGCATCTTTTCCAATCATCAGCCGCATGCGCAATACATATTTCAAGATCCATATTAGCAAGAGAATTGGTATGTAAGTGCACCAAACTTATATATAGTAATATATAGAGAGAGAGAGCAGGAGGAGAGAGAGAGTGAGGAGAGAGCGTGGGTGTTAATGATTATTTAGGATATTTATAGGGTTATTTTTCCCTTCTCTTGGTTTTGAAAAAAAGCAGCCCACCTCCCTATTGTGTTTTAGGCTGTTGCCCCGGTCAAAACTATTTTGTGGCCCCTTTTTGGCCATCGTACAATGTGGGTGTTTTTTAAAACTACATCTCAATGCACCAGATAGCGTCTTGCACCGTGCATTATACAGGAAATGTTCTACTACCTTTTATGACATCAATGACCGTAAGTTTACACAATTACACAACTTCCCCACAATATTCATTGCATGTTTCTGCCGCTCCGGTTGGTAGAGTTTTCTTTTTACATAGTATTGAACAATTTGTGTTATGCCCGCATATCGATTTATTGACAGCTCATAGCTAGTTTCATCACCTTACGCCGAAATCATTATGACAACATACATTGCCAACTAAGGTCATGGCCATATTCGTATTGGCACTTGCAAATAATAAGACTAAATAAAAAGGACATGCAGATTTCTCATAGTAATTTCCAAAGAAAAACGACTGGACATCCACGTACATACAAACAAACATGTAGAGATAGATAAAAAATAACTGGGTAAGATGTGTATTAATTTTTGTCTAAATGTTTTATACGAAGTGTCCCAAAAACTTACCCGAAAGCGCCCCCACTTTCAGGTCTTTAATAACATTCAGCAATTTTTTAAATATTTAAAAGTATTGCTTATTTGCTTTTCAAAACAGCAACCCCATTGAATTCGGGTCCAAAATGACTGAGTTGTCTTTACTTAAATGAAATCTGTATTTTTTTGACTTGTAACACACAGGCGGTGCGAACAAAAGCACATGCCAAGACAAACAAAGGATATATCCCTAAAACAGTTTCTGTTCTTCTTCCTGGAAACAAATGAAGAAACATCAAAGCACTGTCCTAAAACGTTTAACCATGCAGCTTCAAAGTTAATAGAAACTTCCACATAACACTCAATCA
>JAMKCH010049496.1:0-96516 GCA_023653785.1 Ophioderma brevispina | reverse complement strand
AGGAATTACGATTAAAGTTAGGGTAATGATATAGTTCAAGGATTAAGATTAGCATTAGGCTTGGAGTTAGGATTAGGATTATTCAAAAAATTGCAATGCTTTCATGAAAGTACGAACAGATTTGCCCTTGCAATTCACTAAATACATCCATGTCATACAATTTTAAGCAAATTTAAACTGAAAAATCCCACTTGTAGAGTAAAATATGCATGAACAATTAAAACCTATCTTTAGTTTGTTAACAATTTGTGCCAATCCTGTTAAGGGGGAATGTTACAACTACTTAGTCAAATGAGGTTATATGTTGCATTTTACTTTAAATATTAATAGGGATACTATCTTTCCTAAGATTATTTCTCTAGATTTATCATATTTGTTTAAGAATCCCCTTTCTAGTCATGATACTTCTGGATGTCAAAGAAGTAATTCTTTTTTCAATTTATGAGATTGTCTTTTAGTTACTTTGCAGCCTAGATTTTTTCCTCAAAGCTTAGTATTTCAGAGTACAAATTGTAAATCAATGTTGAAAACCCTTGTGGGCCAAAATATATAAAATTTTGTATTGAAAAAATATGTATATGAATAAATTTAATACTTTATTGAGGGCAAAATTTCATACTTGTTCTTTACAATCACAAACAGTTTTTTTGACATTGTTTGTAATTGTAAAGATCATTTTCTACACGACCAGATTCTTGTGGCGTAACCAACTACATTGTAGTGCAGCAGAATAAGCACTAAATATGTACATTTAGTTCTACTGTAACCCTTCTTGAGAAAAGGTTGACCAGTTAAATACGATACAAAACAAGCATCAAAGATAAAGATCTGATTGGCACCCACCTAGTTTAAGTTTCATTTGAATCTTATGTACCATTCTGATCTGAGCAGCAGTTGTGTATATTATAATGGCCCATTGATAGTTGTTCTTACACATATATTTTTCTCATAACATCATAATGTGTGTTGAAAAATAACAGGCCAGTGGTACCAGAATCTTACATTTGATGAGATTGGTGGAGTTGAGGCCGACTACCAGATAGTGCCTCTTTAATGTTCGAAAGTGAGCACAATTTGAATTTTATGATTGAAACTAATGGATGTATTTGAGATTATTTGCATGTTTGTCATGTCTGTAACAGTGTAATTAGTGTCTATTGTACGGAAGTTTAGCAGAATTTACGGTGATGGCAACTTCTGGCAACTCTAGTCGGATGGAATTCATGAGGTTATTATGAGAAGAAATATTGATGGATAAAAATCATGATTGATATTTGTCATTGCACGGTGCATACGGCTAATGAGTTACGCGGTGTGACTAAGAACATACGCAAGACATTGGATTGATTATTTTAGGCGGGTGTATGCATTTTTTGTTTGGAACTTTGCTGCATTGGATTTCATGCCATATTCAGATTTTGGTAAATTAGTTGCGTAATAATGTTATATATCTGCGATATTCTAGTTTCTTGTGCAATGGCAAAATCAATGCGCTTGCGTCAGTTTGTCCAGACTCATAATGGCACTCACCCCTGCGGGGTGCCATTATCGTCTGAGGCGTCATGCATTTTTTTTTGGCCAATGCACCACAGCTAAAAGTATGCATTATTAAAGGGATTAGCGATAATGCGAGAGAAGAAAAAATGTGAAAAGAAATTTTTTGGGATTATAAATCAAAGATATATAATATGTACAATTCCAACTACTTAATGTAGGCTACAAAAACACCAAATAGTGAAAAAAAATGAAGTATATTTTGAGGAATTCCGCAAAAAAGACATGCAGCTGTGAAAAATGACTCAAAATCTACACTAAACACAATGGTGGTTTACGTCAATGCGAACAAGAAAGATCAATATATTGTGTTTGAGGTCAAACTGTACAGGTCATGGTGCATGATATTACGCTTATGAAAAGCTGGATATTCCACATGATAAGCACTTTGTGATCTCAAGTCGGAATTTTTGATATGCAAAATTGATAAAAATACAGAATCGAGAAAACGTTACTGCCTTGGCTTTATAAACAGATTTCAAGCCAACCACTTGCAGGTTATGGTGGCACATCTATGGCAGTAACAAAACTAATCAAAAGTAGGAATTTGATGATTTTTTTCGATGTTTGGGTTCAGTAAAATCGCGCTTGTCCCTTTAATCTCTAAATAATTAGATTAAGGGGTTCTCAAACTGATGGCCCAATGGCCAGTGCAAAACATACAGAAAGATAAGAAAAAGTGCTTGGCCTTGAGCATGTGTTCTTGAAAATATGTAGTTTCTCAGACCAAGGGCAAAGATAGTCAAGAACCCCAGCTGTAATAGATAATTCACTGCTCTGAGAAGGATGACCATTTACGACAGATGATAATGATAATTTGGTGATATGTTAATTTCTTCAGAATTAAGCAAATATTTTATAGTTATTAGAAACGTTCTTGGTTTGTGGTCAATGTTTTTTTGTGACCTCTCTTGTGTGTGAGAGTGCAGCCACATGAATTACATATAACTTTGGCATGAATGAAAATATACTATGTTACACAGGGTAGCCAAAAGATATTTTGCATAGTGCCATTGTATAGGGTGGCCCCAAAAATCAACCATGAACCATACAATGACATGTCACAGGTGATTTTTTGGTCACCTGATAAATCTTAAGCAAGATAAACTTGCCAAATTTGCCAGCATATCAGAACCTGTGTTACAGGACTGCAAAACTTTTCTTTTTTTCTTTCCTCTGGGGGGGGGGGTTGAGGAGTGTGTGGCCACATGCATGTTTGATCATTGTTATTGGGAGGCCAAATGATTTCAAATATGGGTTGACCCTGGCCAGCAACCAATTTAATAGGACACTTCTTGTTCCTATTTATGTGAATTGTGTTCTTACTGTTGAGAGCCTGGGCACTTGCACCCATCCAAGTACCGGGAAACAAATTGGCGGTTTTGATGTAGACGCAATAATGCAGGTTGCAAAGGCCTATTCAAATGGTGGTTAACCACTAAAGTGGCATTTTTGTTTGTATCTTGGGAATGAAATAGATTGAGGCAGCAATATCAGGACGACAATGAGAAAAATAAAAAAATTAAAAAAATGATATCAAAATCGATAATACTAATGGGTAAATCGGGGGGGGGGGGGGTTCCCAAGTGTCGGAAACGCACCTTTAATTATCCTCAGTGGTGATCAAGGAAAGGTTGGTGGGTGATCAACACTAAAATTAATGGTACCCAGCTTCTATGAAATTCTGGCCCGAAACCATGCTCCAGAAGCAGATCTCCCTCACTAACCTTAAACTAAAGGACAGCTATTTTTAACAATAAATTAAATATTTAATTTGAATGCACATGCTCCAGGAGCATATATGCCAAATATGCTCCTGTGAGCAGTGTGTGGTTTAGAATATTTTCCACTGTTCCAGGAGTGTATTGCCATATGTTCTGGAAAAATTGTTTCATTTAAAACTGCTCGAGGAGCATATTTAATTGCTCCTGAGCAGAGCTAGTTAAAATGTGCTCCTGGAGGATATTTGACTTAGAATATTTTTCCAGATATTTATGCTCCAGGAAAAATAATTCAGGCCAAAAATCTCATAGAAGCAAAGTACAAGCCAGACAGGGGTTATGTCCTTGTGAGGCTGCATTGTTACATTTAAATCCCAAATACTGTGTTGGGGATTAGTTATCTTGTCATGTTTTATTAAAAGTACTCTAAAAAAAGAAAGGAATGGATGAAGGCAAAACCAATGCATTTTTGTCTTGTATTTTGATTTGCTTGGAATGCAAAAGTTGACATTAACTCAGAGGTGCTAGAAGTGAAGTCTAGCACAAAATTGGAAAAAGTTAAACGGTTAGGGCAGAATATAAATGCACCCGACCAACTTTGTTGATTATATCATAGAATACATGATTGATTTACCCAGTGAATAAAATCTAGATCACTAACAATCAATGTTGATTAAAATACCGGAAGTGCACTTCAAAATTTCATCCAAGCAACAAAACGCCCATAAGGCACAGAGTATATACTTTCTGCTACTTTGTACGGATCAAAATGGATCAATGTTATGTAGATGTCAAGGCAGAAAAATGTTTTGCGATTCTTCACTTTTCTGAAAAGTTAACGACCATAAATAATAGTAAGTCCAAGGAATTAACAGAAAAGGGCCAAAAGTAGATTGTACCATGACCTGCAAAACAAACTATTATATCGTATCACGGACAAGCAAAACTATTGTTTTTCGGATTCAAAGTAGTTGTGCACGCTGGGACGCTTTGTATCATCATGGTGTCAGATCGTTTGTATACAGAGTTTAGTGTCAACCGATCACCCGAAGTTCTGAATAGCCGATTCCGATTGATTTTCTCTTTTAATCTGCGATCCGATCCCGATTTCCGATTTTAAAATTGCATTATTCAAGCCGCTACGAAGCTGGAAGCCCCTAAAATAACAAACCGCCAATCAATAAATCTACCCGTGTGTTGTATATAGTGTATACGTATTAAATCACCTTGTTATCATCCATGATAGTTCCATTGTTTATTAGATGAAAAAAGTCGGAAATGGGAATTGCTTATCGTAAACCAAAGTTGAAATAGCCGTCTAAATTTTGACACAATTCAGAGATAGACCATACAATCGAGAACCACATTTGTTGTGTTCATATGGAGCCAGATAAATCTTAATTTTACCTTATTTGTAAAAGTATCCCAGTACTCGAAAGGTAATAATATACTGCATATGCCCAAGTCTATTAATAGACATGTACAATTCAAGTGGCATACTTGCAGTCCAGCTGAATTCTACAAGATTATGCAAATTATACCAAGAGTCCCACCAATGTTATTGCAACATTCAAATTATACCCTGCAGGTCACAGCGGTAAGCTGTAAAGCAGTGTTGGCCATAGAATGTGTGCATGACTTCCCTGACTATGCCCCGCCCAAAACGGGGAGGCTTGGCTATTGGGAAAGAAGCTGACCGGATTATTGCTCGGATTGGTCAACAAGTATGTGAGTGATATGTCGGTGAAGCACCGACGAGTGATAAAACCTGGGGAAAACACCATTCACCTAGACCTATACATGCATGCCCTAAGAGGTGAGTGACTGGCTATGTGTAACCTTTCACACGCTGTAAACAAGCAATTTAACAGCGCCAATTATGTCAAATACAATTTGTGTTGAAAATCATGGAATTTTGTTACTTGGGTTTGACCATATTGGGCGCTACAGATTTGTGGTCAGAAAATGAAAAGGTCGGGAAAAGTGGATTGCTAGGCTATTACGTAAAGTAGGTGAGTTTGAAAGGATGTGAACCTAAAAATGAAGCCAGACTATTGCTTTGTAATAAAGATTGGTCGGTTCATCAGATCGGCAATTGAAGGAAATTTCACCGATACCGATTCAGATTCGAAAAGCTTATTATCGGTCCGATACGGAAACTACCGATGCGATCGGTTGGACACTACAGAGTTCATAATGAAATGCTGGAAGAAGGAACTGGGTAGGTAAAACTCAATGTATTTTGCTGAGAATGTGGGTATTTTTTATCGCCACTTGTGCTGTTTTAAACAGGTCGCTGGTGCTGATCTTTTGCAAATCATTGAAGGATTATAAAGGGGAATAAAAGGGAACACTCCAAATGTGAGGGCATATTGCTCAGCAGGCTTGAATTGGAATTTAACCAGGTTGTCACGTCTGATAATCCTCACTGTAATGATAGGTTAAAGTATAACGATTGTGTAACAAACACTTTAGAATGGAGTAGCAGAAAAGCATGGTTTATGTTGGTGATACATGGTAAACCATGCGTTATGTCGGCCCAGGCAGACTTATCGACGGATATATGAATGTTCCATTAAGGCCCATGAAAGCAAATTCACGAGTTTAAATTCGTACTTTTCTCCCTTGTTTGATAAGGTGAACTTTCCATTTTCATCGGATTCATTTACCTAAATGTGTGTTTAAAGCCAAAAGGCGGGTGCATAAAACAACCTGGTTTTGGTCAAAGTATCAAAAATATGTTTCCAAGTTCTAAACCTGGTGAAAACAAAATTTTGAAAATGAATATTTCAGGAATCTGACATTGTGAATTATTCTCTGTGAGGACGAATATTACTAAAGAGATTATTCGAAAGCAAGTAATCAATGGATGGTGCAGCGTTTGCAGGTATGTTACAACATCTAGTAGGTTAATTCAACGATCCCTCGAGCATGAGTAAGCAGTAATAATTATTCAATACATTTCCAATGTATAACCCCCAACGATTTGAGTTGTGGCGGGGGCTATTTTTAAATCCCATGATGCTCCACACGTGCGTGGATATTTGTACAAAACGCCTGAACACAGTAGACCAATGACCTTTGCATATAAGCCATGTGAAAACTTAAATGACCCAATTTGGTAAACTATTTGTCGAGATAGGTAGATATTTGCTCCACATTTTACAAGTATTAATGGACATTCGGGATTCTTCAAAAACATGAGTTAACTAAATGTGTATTTGGTCTTTCAATCATACACAAAAATTTGAAACAAATTTGGCCAGTTTATTTCTCAAACTTATTTTTAACAGAATAGGATATATACTCTGTCCAGATATGAAGTATGCAGTAGCGACGCGGGCGTATACATTGTACCGACTTTCAGCGCGCGGTACGCAAAGCAAAGCGCACTACACTGAACGGCGGCACTGGGTATACGCGCGCGTCGTCACGTCATACTTCACGACAAGACAAAGTATAATTGGAACATTTATTTGATTTGACTAAGCGTATGAAAATCGACGTATTGAATGGACCTGGCAAAAAACCAAAAGTGTCAATGGGAGCAGGCCCAAGAACACTTATATTCACGTTAGTCGTGAATGAACATTAAATGAGTAAAATATCTCGATCGTAGGCTACCTCATAAAAAAAAGTTAAGGTGCCACAGCGCCATCGTGCGGCTAGTCATGGCAAGCCGCCAATAGACCTGGTCGATACTCTCGAATGTTCACAATGGACTACAGCTTTGCTTCCATCTCTTTAGGTATCTTGTCTCAGGTATTTAGTCCCAAAAAGAAGCTGCGGCTCGCGGGTGGGGGGGTAGGGGTGGTGGGGTGGGCCTTGGTAACGATAAAGTCAAGATAGACTTTCATGCACTAAATTGTGCCACTTCTGGAAAGAAGCATGGCAATTGTGCAAGGGGCTTTGAGTATCCTGATTATAAGAGCTATCAAAAAGTAAAGGTTGAATTTTTAGTTTAGGGTGTCAAAGTGCTTAAAAGGCTGCAATTTGATTGAAAGCACTCTCAAAATGATGCTTTTCACAATTTTGAACTAATACCTCTGAAAATAATTTGCCAGAGTGACCCATACAGGGATGACTTATGGCATTCCGGTGGTAACACCCAAACATTGGAGAGCAAGTTTAGTGCAAGGTATGAGATGGCGAGTTAAATGGCGAGGGTACCACCCCCCCACGAAAGTCGGACTGAACTGCAAGAAGTAACTGAGGCAAGTTACGGGCAAAACCCCATTTAAGTCCGGTTGGTGAGTTACGAAAACACCATTTGGTCCTACTGGCGAGTTACGGAACGCACATCCTTGTGAAATTTTAACTTGCCACCGGACTCCTTGAAAAATTTGAACTCGCCACACAGACTTCCTTGAAAAATTGTAAAAACTACGGGGGGTGGAACTCGCCCCTTTTTTAATCGCCCGTTTACAGGTTCTTCCAAACATTGAGGCTGGCTCAATAGAAATGGGTGTATGAACCCAGTCACCCTATATACTTCATCCGCTAGTGATTGTCGCCCACTTCCCACAGCATTTTGCGTTGTATCATGAACGTCGACTTTGTACCTCACAATTACCAGCTGTGATGTTATGCCTATGCACATTTAACAAGCATGAAAGTTAACCATCACTCCTTCTGGCAAGATGAAAATTTCATTTGGTCCATGTAAAGCTTCAATGCCCTCTTCCTGCAGGAAATTAGGAGTAATAGTGGACCAACTGCGTTCCTGAAATTTGAAAGCTGTATATTCCAAAAAACCTCTTACAAATTACCTTGCTTTCCACAAGCACAACACCATAAACACACACATCTGCCCTGCTAGACCGGGTGGTTGCCAACATGATTTAGAGAATAAAGGTATGATTTTGGCGAAACGGTACTCTCTGTACGACGAATTGAACCCAATTGCAAGGCGATACCATTATTTCTTAAGTGGAAGAACGGGCCGGAAAGGCCGAGTTCTCCCGCAAGCTCTTAAACAGCTTTAGTATTTAACGTATCTTTTCACCCGTATTTTGCGCTGCTTTACGCTTAAATTGACAACAACAAGAAAGGACTGCCACTACCCAGTGACAACAATCGAACAATGCAACGTTGACGCAACGAGATGCAACATTGGGCAGGCATTCGCGCGAACGTAGCAAAAAGCTGTTATGACAAGAGAGCTTCAACTAAAAATAACTCAATCGCAGCGCGTACTAACTGGGATTCATTAAACGAATTAACCAGGGGCAATCAGCCAATGAAGAGTTGCTTAAATTTTCACAGCTGTTTAAGAATATTATGAAAGCATTTAAGGGGATCCAATATGTTGGTTCAGTGGAAAGTGATTGCGGAAACAACTCCCACAAGTCAAGATAGGATCAAAGGCATTGGTTGAACTTAAATTGAATGAGCAAGTTTGGAAAAGGTATAGCCATATGTCCAACAAAGATCAGTGGGAAACAACGAAGACATTGGCATCGGTGGGCATTATACAGTTGGATATAAAAATGAAGTCAAAAAGCTTTTACAACTTGTCAACTTCAGCCTTCATTTTTTTGTCCACTGGCATTTTTGTAAGAGGTGTAAGTCTAAACATAGGCAAACTGTTCCCACAAAAGAGCAGGCATGAACACATCCTTGAATATGTAACTCATAAACATTATCACACCTCTGGCCAAAATGAATTCCTAACACAATAGCAATTAGTTTGGTGTGACACATGGTTTTATGGTTGAATCTGAGAAATTAATAGCCACATTAGATCCCAATTGTGCTGTTTTTACCATTGATAGCATACATGATCACAACATTGTTTTGAAGCTTTTGTATAAACATTTACACATTCAATTAGACATACACAAACTTGCGGTTATTTAAAGGCCCGGACTCAGAGATTCCCGATGAGGACGCACTAAATTTTCAAACAAATAGTGTTTTTTGCATGTACATAACTGTCCCAGATACTAATCATTGTGTGAATACAACTAAGCTCAATCCAGTTCTTTACTAGAAATCAACAACTTTTAAAATTCCTGTTCCGGAAATTTTGTTACACGTTTTCCTATGGCACTGTTTATAATGTGCCTAAATGTTTACTGCATGAAAAATGGGAAAATCGGACTTCATTTCGAACTTTGGAATGAACATTTTAGGGACTATCTTTGTTCTAGATGACTATTTTTTTTAAAAAAAATACGAATAATTTATTTTCAAATCTCTGAATCGGCCTGTTAATGACATTTTTTCTTGTAAACAAGTGTGGCTGTTTGATCGTTGTGTGATTTTACAATATAAAAAACAATTAATTTTACATGCAAGTACATTCATTTTGTATAATGACCTGAGTTTCTAGAAATGAGATGAAACCATACCCATGAGCCTATGCCGTATGAAAAGATGAAAAAGTAACATCACTGTTTTGGTTGCTTAAGTACACATAGTCAATTTCGTGTTGTTAGTCTACCATGGTTTGACACCAGTGTTGCCTTTGTAACTTCATTAACAAACGTCAAATACATTGAAACCCCACCAATATTACATTTCTACAAACAGAAGCTTGGTTTATCGTCAGACAACAAATTCAGCAATTTGTAACTTCCTGTAAATGCATTTATTTTGATAGAATTCATTGAGTAGATGTATGTTATAGAAGTTATACATATACACAAAAGTACACTATTTAACTTGTTTATGGACACAAAGTGATTTTATGGGATACAAATTTATCTAAATTCTCACCCCCTCGATTCCCCTCGCACCTCAGAATGTTCTTGAACGTTTACGTAAGAAAGAAAACCAAAAATAGAATTATGCGGGGTTCTCGGCTTTCGTGCTCACTATATTCAAAGAAATTATGCTTGGGGCCATCATACAAAAAATTAACATTTTTTTAGTGACAATCCACACGCACAATGGATTGCAAAGTGGTCTGCAGATAGGCTGGTGCCAAAAAAAAAATTGTTGTGAATTTGTTCTATCTCAGCGGACCAATAAAGAAGCAGCTTGGACTTTGCTTGGTAGAACAAATGAGAAAATACCAAATCATATTATTAATATGACAAATGGAGTTTTTGGTTATATGCAAAAACAAGTTCCAAAACAATTGGGGGTGTGCACTTTTTTATGCAAAAAGTGCTTGTGTCTCAAAAAAACCCCATTAAATTGAGCCTCCTTGACAATTTCAGTATATCAGGCATTAGAATCCAGTCCACTTTTGACAATTAACCTAGAAAAGCCTGAAACAATGTTTAATGACCCAAATCACCCTAAAACAGGCTGAAAATAAACAAAAATGCCTGAACTCGGGCAAAACCTGAAAATTCTCATGCCTGGTATATTGCTACTGGCAAAGACATTCACTTTGATGTAAGCTTTGTAGCCTGTTCATCTGAGCTACTTCCATGTATAGACTAAAAAATAAATACATTTACAATGTTTCCATAGAATACTGGCATTCTCTTGAAACTATACTCTTGCTCCTGTATACAACTGGCTCAACATACAACCTTCGCCGTATAGCCCAATAATGGTTAAAAGTGTATTCGCTCTCACTCTTTTGAAGGCTGTAGATATTTAGTCCTTTAAAGGTCCATAGCCTAAACTGTAATAGCCTCATTCCCATGACCCCAGAGTTTACGAAAGTGGTCAAAATATTGTGTTTGAATAAAGCTACATTTTTTAGTCTACCCTCTGAAGTCTTAGGACTAATTAGAGATGTTTAGTTTGAATGTTATGAGTGGAAAAGTGCCCGATCTTGGTCAATCAATAGTAAATTTACCGATTTTTCTACATGCCTTACCAATCACATTTTTAGCTCTCATGGATTTAAATATTAGTGATGTTTTCTCCCTGATACGGCAGCATATCATTAAAATCATCAGATTACAAATTTTGAAGTTAGATTGGTCAAGCCATTTGGATAGTAGACCCTCTCAGGGTCTGTGGTATAAACGATTTGTAATGAAGACTACAATCTCTCTGAGTCAATCGGCGGGCGAGTGGTATTTTGAATTTTGTTAAATCGGGGACAAAGCTGGTTCGTATGAGGGCGTATGGGCGGCCATTGGGATCAAAACATGTGGCAGCGCAGTATTAAAAGGACCGATGCCCAAGGGTGCAGGGAGGGCCCAGCCTGATTTTTTTTAGGATTTTATTTTTTTTATTTGTTTTGTACATTGATGATGCATCCCGTTGGTGAGTGCAATTCCAAATAAATAAGTTTGATTTTATGTTAATTGAATTAACAGTGCCCTGAATCCGAGGACAGAGCCGAGACTGTGGGACAGTCTATTTGGATAGCAGAAACAAAAAATGTGTACTAATTGGCCCACAGAACTCTGTGTCAATATGGTTGACCACATTTAGAGGTATTTTTGCTCATAACATCAAAAGGAAGCATTTCCTGGACCTTTATTTCACTGGGATGATGATAAAAATACGGACTTTCTTCTAATACAAAAATCTCAATTTTCATGGAGTAAAGTGGGGGACGAGGTTCGGGTCACCCACCTTTAACTAAATCAGGCCATCTTTCAGATGATTGCATTTTGTTACTACCAACAAATGTCCAAATCATGGAGTATCCAAATTCTTCCCCAAACTCAAATTCTAAGGATAGGTCATGAAAGTATATCATGTTAATGAGGTCAAAATATGGAAAAAGCACCTTTAAAACATTTTTATGCATCCACATAACTGAATGCTAAAGTAGCGAAACAAAACAAGACATTTTTCTGAAAATTATGGCACATAAAAACTACGCTATTACACAGAATGTATATTTACAACACCTAAACTCTTCTAAAAACAAAATTAGTCGTCCTTGTAGTCTGGAAACAGATGCAACAATCTAGGTGTTATTCAACAGTCATTTCAAATATTGTGGCTTGCACTCTTTTCACAGAGTACACTTCTTAATGGTGTGAAATGGAAAGACTGTTACAAATTTGTTGCCCACACCACTTCTGTTGTCAAAAAATGTTTTCTGAGAAAGAAAATTATGATTGAAAATCTTACCGATACCTTGCACCAGCTTGCATCAACTCAAGTAGGTTGATTTTAACACTTCCATAAGGCCAAAGAAAAGTTCTTAAACATACCATGTGGCAAAAAAGCTGCAGGTGTATGGTGGGTGTGTTACGAAAATGAGCAAAGCTCTATGAAAACATTTTCTAGTGACATCAGAAACTCTTTTTCATCAGATTTGTTTTTGCAAAAATTAAAAAAGGGCCAAAAACTGGGTTCATCGATTATTAAAATTATGTGACTCTACCAACCTTTGTGTGGGAGTATTGAGACAAACTTTTATGGCCTTATCAGTTCTTGTGAGCATTTCATTCTTGGTGTATCAAAAAGAAAAATATTATATAGAGGGGGACACGGAGACGAAAACTGGTAAGCAGTAAATCTCAAACCCAGTCTCTCGCTGTTACCCACTAGACCACGGGACTGTGTTACATTGGACTCAGTAAAAAGAGCACGATGTATTTGAGTCTTTAGTTTCAAACAGCCGTAATAAAAGTATTTTTTAAAGGAGAGAAAAAAAAACATGGCTTATTTTTTGTATGTGCAAAATCAACCAAGCATTATTGAAAATGAAAGTACACAAGTTTGTTTGTATACCCTGAACGCCTGTGTAAAACACATCACGTATCCACACATATGCGTGTGCACACATACACACTCTCAATGTTTGCTTTCTTCCTATACATAATGGAAGACAGACAAATCTGACAAGTAAAGTGATGGTCAGAATTGATTTGCTTTTACTGGGCACATCCAGAGGTGTATTGGATCCATCCCACAATGCAGCAGTCTTGATAAATTTCACCTCAATGAGTTCATGTGATCCCACAAATATCCTATTCTTAACACATAAAAATCTGGACATTTACACTCAATTTAGGTCACAAGGTGCTAGTACTTACAGAATTTTTTGCATGATCATAGAATGTCTTGTGGTTCTTGAACTTTTTTATCCCTAAGTACTGGCATGTGTTTAGTACAGTACAGGCACACTGCAATGCATTGTGGGATTGATTAAAAATCCTCTGGGGTGCATCCAACCCAAACCTTTTCCAATTCTTTTGTACATCTCTACCATGCTTATGTACGCACAATTAAAAATCCGCGCAAAATTGGCACATTTGGGTAATTTCAAGCGGGTGCCACAGCTATGGCTGCCAGTCGGTGTTGGAATGTGCGTAACCCCAATGGTATACACTTGGCTTCCTTGTTGCATTCATCCACCATTATGTCAAGCTCTCACCCTGCATTTTATCCATAGGATTTACCTATACGTAAATATTACTATTTCATTACACAGATAAAAATGTCATTGATAGTACTTCCCTGGCTTTCAAGCCATACATTGCAAATTCTCATAGAGCAAGCCAAGGGTGTGCTTGTAGCGATTGCCTTATTCCTGTCCCCGTAATCATCCAAGAGTTCTCACCTTCTGCAATGTCTCTGGATGCTCAATTACTAGATTGGGTGTTACCTTTGACGTCAACCAACTTGGTGCAGCATTTGCCGGATTTACTGTGGTTCAGAGCGACCTAAACTACCGGATTCTCTGGTGGCATCAACACTACAGAAGAACCTTTTATCAGTAAGAATAACTGGTAATTAGTATAAAATTTTGTTCTTTTCACCATAGATTGTTCAATAATTATGCAAAATGATTTTTCTAAGTGGGTGGGCTTGCATTTTGGATACTCGCATCTTGTTATGTAATTTCGGGTTTGTTGCAGATATTTTAATTTTTCTAAGAAGTTAGGGCTTCAAGCCATTACGGGAGGAGTGTGGCACAGACGCTAAGGTCTTTGCCTGTTGGGGCAGAAGGCCGATGCTCAAATCCCTTATAACTGTCAAAAATAAATGATTCTTCTCTCCCCATGGTTGCATCTGTAAAACACAAAGCAGTGACCATGACAAAGATACAGTCTATTCTAATAGGGTAATTCCTTGCTGTGGGAACAATGGACTGTCCCTGTAAACCTCGCGTGAGAGCCAATATATGGTGTTAAATTGTATGGATAGGAGAAGACTGAGGATTTAATGCATAATGTTGGGTTTGAAGAGGCTGCTGACCGACTGGATGACGGCGAATGTTAAGATGGTCTGGTCACGTGCTGAGGAACGATGAGGAGCATGTTTTTAAAAAGGCTTTTGAGTTTGAGTTGGGAGGTTTGAGTAAGGGGCTGACCAAAGAGGACATGGAGGAAGCAGTGGAGGAGCGAGTAGGAGGGTTGGTTTGGGGGTGGGGGATTTTTAAAAGTTTTGTAATAAAGTGTTTATGTCTGAGAAGAGATAATGATTTCTACGAGTGTGAGGTGAACCGGCCACCCCGTTGCGGGGACAAAACCGGATTTAAACTTTGTTTTTACTACTACTACTCTACTAATCAGTGGACCCAAATTATCCATCTCCTTATTAAGAGCTGGTTAATGCCAAGATATGACTGATATAAAAAAAAGTAAAAACTTTATGATGTTCACTTATGTGAAGGTGCTGCACAGGTTTCTGTTAGGTACTGGCATGGCCACTCACCCCTCAGAAATAATACACAACATAATAGACTCTTGGACAGCGGATTCAAGAATTGGGGAAAACAGCAGATTATCCACTCCAAGCATAGTTCAGAAAACAACTGACATAAAGTCATTGAGAAGGAACCTCTTTCAGGATTTGAACCCTGGATGTCTTCCAGTGGCAAGATTATTTGTGCCAACCCCCGAGGGGCCACTTGTATCAATGGTGTTATGTGTGAACATGGACTTACAAATACACCCTAAACATTATTTCACCGACTAAAACATACCCTAAACCAGTCTTTTTGTCTAGTTTTAACTACCGTAAACAAGTAATCCATGCATTGTGTTTGTTACTATACCCTTTATCTTGCTTTGCTTTACTTCGCAATTAACAATATTTTTGATGACTTTGATCTCTGCTTATGATTACATACCCTAAACACACACATCACCATTTCAGGGTTAAAGAAAAACATATCTTTTTGTTCTATATTTTGTTGTTTTCAACACCCTAATCATGTATGCGCGTACATCGCCTGTTGGAAAAAGGCCCCTTTAGCATTTTTTTGTTCACACATAATATCCAGCTATGAAAACATGTTGCCCCCTGGGTGCCAACCCCATCTTTGTAAAACCATTTTGGTATTTTTGAAAACTTGGTGTCAAAAATGATTTATAGTACCAATTGCTTCCACAACTTCTTACTCACCATACTGTTTATTCTTGAATTGAAGTAGTACATATAGCAGCCAACTGATGTATCTTTCATGTACTCTGCTTCCCGTTTCTTAGCCTCCTTTGTGTCTATTAATCACCGTAGTATTCCACCACAAAGTCGCCTGATCTGAATGCCTTGTTGATACCACCCCTCGGCCTTTGCCTAAAATATCTGAGACCTGTTTGAAATAAATGATACAGCACTCTTTATAACAAACTGGTGCAGCAATGCTGCAGTTGATCCTACAGCAAAACAAACTGTGAAGCAACATTGTTATGTGACCTCAAATGACCCCAGATGACCTATGCCCTCCCATTAGAATACATCATATGATCCACTTCGGTATTATTCTGAGCAAATGTGATGAATATCCATTATGTCTCTACATGCAGCAGCTTTTAAGTTGGACTACATATCGATGCACACCTCGTCCCCCCAACCCCCCTATAAAAATTTAGACTTTGGTATCAGAAAAAAGTTCATATTTCTCTCATTAAGTCAGTGAAATTTAAGGCCAGAAAATGCTTTTTTTAATGTTATGAACAATAACGTCTCACAAATACACCCACTGTCCTATGGGGCAAATTTAGTACACATTTTTGCTTTAACTACTATCACCAATGGGACTGATTTAACTCAAAATTTGTAATCGATGTTTTGGCGGCTGGCTATAAGCTCCAGATTCTACCAGGCCCCGTAGGCGGGTTTTGCGGGGGGTGCTCGCACCCCCTAATTACCACAGAAGGGGAAAAAGGGTCCACTTTTTGCTGATTTTTTTGATAAAAGGTCCAAATTTAAAGAAAATATGACGAAAAAGTCACTTTGTTTGGGGAGATGTTCAAAACGTCCAAAAAAGGACCATTTTAGGGGGTTAGGTCCATTTTTCCAAAAAAAGGTCCACTTTTTCGAAGACCCGCACCCCCCGTAAAAAAATCCTGCTTACAGCCCTGATTCTATCTCTTCAGGTAAAATTGTGTAAGCAATTTTAAAATCTTATCTTCTTAGAATGTTTTACACATTCTTAACTGGAGAAGTACAATTTAACAAATGTTCTCACCTTCATTCCCTCTTCTCGTACAGTCAGAATGGCGTCTTCAAGGTCTTTCTTTTGCTCAGCCTGTTAAAGGGCAGGACATCTTTTAGAACCTAAAAGATTTATTTATTTTTATATTCTTACATGTATATAGAAGCAAAATAAACAAAAATTTAACTTTTAGCAGCACTTCAACATTTTTAATTGCAGCCATATTAATTGGTCATAGGAGGCACTTCAAGAAAACAGGCGGAGAGCTTCTAATGGGAGGCCTATGCGTGACGTCATCTGTTTACTCCAAGGCACTTCCGGTTGCCAGCGCTGCATACGGTGATAGGTGCAGAAAGCATGACTACCGCGGTATTTAATTCTGTACAAGGTGTCTTTTTCGTCATTGTAAAATAATGAAATGGATTTATGAGGAATTTGAAATGGAGATGGTTAGATGAGCGGTTGAAGTGTTTTGTAGTGTGGAGCCCAGAGCAGAGTCGATGAAGACGTGGGGGGGTAGATTTTGGGGCCAAAAGAGAACGCGAGTGGTAAGGCAGCCGGCCGATTGAGCCTCCAGCAAGAAACAGAGTAGCAAATTTAAATTTGCCAAGGAAAATACCATGAACCATTTGCGGGCGAGAACATTTGAATTGGTAATTAAAATCTTTGTTAAAATTTAGTACAAAAATCAGAGCAATTAAGACAAAATAGCACGAGAATTTTCGGGTAGAATTTTGCAATCTGAGAAGGAGTGTCGAGTATTTTTAGTGAGGCTGCCATGGCCAATCACACGGGAGTTTAGCTTGTAGACTTGCCGACCCGGATTGCCTTGCAGTCGAACGAACGATATTTTGGATTTAACCCTGGATTAATGGTCAGGTGTTTGTTGCTATACTTCTTTCAAAACTATTCTGAATTCCATGGCCAAGACTCTTGTTAAATTGATTTGATCTGAAAAGCTGGATTTTAATTCGTAGAAGACGAGGAAGAAGAAGAAGCGCTTTGACATGAGCTGATAAACCATGAATACCACACGGCGGGGCTCCTTTGGTTGCAATCGACACGCTGCCATGGACCCAGTGGGGATTTACCCTTGATTTAAATGGTCAGTGTTTGTGATAATACTTTCATTTCAAAAGAATATTTGCACGTCATTTCATGCCAAGATTCTTGTACATAAATGATTGGTCTGAAAAGCTTGGAATTGTAATTAACAACCCCTTCGGACTGAGAAAAAACACGAGTTGTGCACGGTAAGACCGTTCTTCTTCGGGTAAGACCACGCCACAAGATACGTGAGTTACGCACGGAGATGAGTGAATCTTGACAGGCAGAGGGTACAACACGCGTTAAAGCTGCCGTGTCATATTTTTGAGGGGGGTGAGGTTAAAAAACTCCCATTTCGCTTTGGAATAAGCTCTAAATGTAAAAAAGCTTGCGTTTGTATTTACAACAATATCCTCTAAGGGCAAAAAAAGTCCGAGAGAAAATGAAATGAAGCATATTTAAATGTTCAAAATGAGACATAAAAGTTTAAAACTTCTGCTTATGGTTCAATGCATGAGAATTACGTGCACCGGCCCGTTTCAGCACATTGCACTTGTGTGATTAAGTCACGATTGCTCACTTAATACAAGTCATATGAAGTTCTAATCTCCACACAAATAACAATGAAATAGTACTATTAAGATTGATACGATCAAAGTAATTTGCCTCTCAATAAAAATTTGTTGAGGATCTTTTTCAACAACTGTCAAAATGCTTGGCACAATACGCTGGGTGTGCTTCTGCAATCGCGTGTTGTCAATGCTTATTGTGCCTCTAGTGGCAACACGACTAAACAGGTGATGTCACCCGGGATGTTGCCGGGTGTTATTCTTTTTTGGAAATGTTTTTTTTAAGGGCGTATGACTGGGTGGGTGATTATTATGCTAATTAATTAAAAATGATGGGGAGATCGTTGCAAACTGTTTCATTAAATACAGCAGCACATTTTAAGCTTTATGTTGATACCAATTTGTTTTAATTGTGCCAAAAAATTCCTGCCCCCTTTAAGGACAGAAATATTGAAAGTGTAAAAACTAATTGACATGTTGGCAGTCCCTCCTGCCAAACCAACCAGCGACAGGTCTTGCAGTTGAGGTGAAACATTAAGTGCATTACGATATCACAATCACCACACTAAACTTGATCATGTAATTCTAAAACTCCTAATTGGTTGGTTGAAACTAGAAACTGACTTGTATGCAATTGGGCTTAAATGTTGTGTCATATGAGACGTCATACTCACATACACGAGACAACATTTCATTGAAATTGATTTTTGTACCAGTGGTGTCGGCAGAAGTCTAAACATCTTCACATTTTAAAATTTGGAAAGTGTTTTGTATGAATAGGCAACTGTTATTCTAATTCCATCTTATTTTCCCTACAAAAGGGGGGCTCTCTCGCTCCCTATCCTCTCATCCCTCCTTCTCTCTTCCCTCCCTCTTATACCAGTAGCTGTAGCCACTGAAATCTGAAAAAAGCAGAATTTTGTTTTTTGCCTACCGACAGCCCAAAGGTCATGACAATAAGGACACGTCCACCTGTACTTGTAGATAAAAGGAAAGGAAAATACAGTTTTAGAAGCTGGAAGAAACTGGAGTACCGGGAAGAAAACTGTGAGGCGAGCTGGATGCCAAACAACCAACGAGGCGGGGTTTGACATCAATCCCATGCTGCCATAGCCAATGGCAATTATACCGATACTGTACTAAACCACATGTCAGTACTTAGGATAAAAAGTGTTTCCAAAAGTTAAAGAACCACTAGGACATTCATCTTCATCATGCAAAAATAATCCCTAAGTACTACCACTTTTTGGGCAAACATGAGCACTAAAGTAAGGGTTTTTATTTTAATAGAATTTTTATGTAATCACATGACCCTATTGAGGTGAAATTTTTTTCCCAAAAACTGGTTGCATTTTGGGATTGACTCAAAACACCCTCTGGGTAAAGCCTATGGCCTGAACTGAGGATTGAACCTAAGAACTCAGCAAAGTGAGGAAAGGAAAGGATCTGCTATGCTACTGATCCCCCCAAGGGAGTCACCTACCTCAATTTTCAGATTTGCAACGTCTTTACTGATTCTTCTGACTGGGAAGTAATCCTTCAGTGTAATGTCTGTACACTGGTTCTTTGGTTGACCTGAAAGATAAAAAAAATGAAGCAAGTTAAATAAGAAACTATCCCAAAGCTGTTATTTTATCATAGGTTACATTTTTTGGGAAATTTTGCGAATCTAAGCGGTTTTTGGGTGTAAAGACGATGCCCCCTGGAATTGAAAGAGGTGCTCTCGAGCCGAAAGAGGTGCTTTGAAGTTGAAAGAGGTACTCTGCAGTTGAAAGAGGTGCTCTGGCATTTAAGAGGTTATCTGGGGTTTGAAGACCTGTGTTCTGGCATTTAAAGAGGTGCTTTGGGATTGAAATATGTGCTCTGGGGTTGAAAAGGTGTTCTGGAGTCTGAAGAGGTTCTCGTGGGGGTAAAGAGGTGCTTTGAAATTGAAAGAGGTGCTCTAGAGAGGTGCTCTGGCATTTAAGATGTTATCAGGGATTTCAGATCAATTGCCCCTAGCACCTGCTTATTTCAGCCTTATTTGGGGTTGAAAGAGGTTGAGGTGCAGTTTAAGTGACAATTTGCATCCTTCTCAAAGACACATAATTCCCTAATTTTTTTTGTTTGTTTTGATGACAAATTTTTGTAATTTTCTGACCAAAATTAAAACTTCTTGATTGCTTTGTGACTTGTACCAACCCTGGTAAATCATTAAAAATTTACATCATTTCTTCAGTGGCTTCAGTTGGAAAGATACTTGGCCAGGGCCAGTAATAACTATAAGCCCTATCGGGTTGTCCATTACTGGTCCTAGCATATCATTTTCCGCACCTGCTCATCTTAGTACAGTTTATAATTGATACTTTATTTATTATGTATTATTATATAATATACTGTATTATACATTTTTGTCACGTACGATATGTTATGCTGAATAAAGGAATCTTGAAATCTTGAAAATTTGTACTTTAAAGGGGATTTTTTTCCCTCCAAAAACTTCATATTTTAAAATTAACCGAAATGTTTGTAAGTTTCTTGTACAAATGGCATTTAATCTTACACGCACCTCTCAAAAAAGTTCATTTTATAAATAAATCAGAAAATCAACATTTAAAATGACACATTTGGACTTTATCCCCTTTCAGGCCCTCCAAGTACCCCTAACCATAACAAGGACCAACAGACCACGGCTGGAAAAAATGGTCAATTTTTTGGGATAACCAAATTTTTCCCTCCAAGATTGCAAAATTTCCCTTTATTTCTTATGTATTTCTTTTTTTACATGACAAAAATTTTTTCCAGGCTTGCCACGGACACAACATAATATCCCTGGAAAAGAGGAAACTTCATAGACTACAGCTGTTACACGTTACAAAATAATTTCTGCTTTCTTAAAAAAGTAATGTACCTTGGTTTTCTTGATCTCCCTGACTTAGTTTGTTTCCCTCTCTTTGCACCCTGTTCTTTTTTCTGTCCCTTTCCCTTTCCTGAAGACTTCTCCTTCCTATCACCTTCTCCACCAGCAGCATCAACCCTTGTGTTTTCCTCTCCACTTTTCTTTTCTGTTGTGACCTTATTTGGCACGGTCTTCTTGTGTTCAGGAGAGTCTGTTGTTTCCCCTTGCGTTTGTTTTGCTGCAGTTGTTGATGAGTGAGTTTTCTGAGTGCCAGTTGTTTTGGGGTTCTCTTTGGTGGGAGTTGTCTCTGGGGTCAAAACACCAGCTATGTTTTCTGGAACATGAGAATAGTACATGTTAATTAAAGGCACTATCAGTGATTTGATATAGTCGCTGTCACAATTCCTTTTCTGAAATAGGCGTCTACATACGCGTGCGAAGTTGCTGCGTGTAATGCGCAGACTATGTATTTCCTTTACGCATTGTAAGGGTTCTGTCTGGCGGGAATGCTGGCATAGTCTTGACGCAAAGAAAAGGAATTATGACGGAGAGTATAAATAAGAAAATCAAAAACAAAAAAAATCATCAAAAATTAGATTTTTGCATTCATGTCTGTAAGTAGTATACATCCTAACACACCCTGCAAGTGATAAGACTGAAAGCAACGGAACCTAATAAGGACAAAATTGGAACCTAATAAGGACAAAATCGGTTATTTTAGTCATTATTGTCCGTACAGACACTTACTACATCACATAATTGAATGCCGATTCATATCTTCGAACACTGATGTTTTCTTCCTTTTCTGACAATTTTTCATTTGCCAAAAATAACTTATGAGAATTCTACACTTTTATGCTATTCTTGATCATTTCAAATATTTTTTACTCTTTCGGGAGAATACTTGAGTTCGATAATTCAGGCACTATTGTTGTTCATATCCCGATTGACCTCCGTGTCCCATCTCAGCACAATAAAATTCAAGGATTCTGGGATGGGACACAGCGGTCATTCGGGATATGAACATTGTTGTTCCTTATTGTAGCACAGCAGTGCCTGAATTATCGAACTCGCTTATCACTGATAGTGTTTTTAAAGGTAGCTTGTCATTTAGTCTAAAAACATTTTGCCTACTTGCCAAATGGTCTAATTTACCATTTGGTCCAAACCCTTGTGGACTATCCCAAAAAGTGATACTACTTAGGATAAGTATTACTTTTAAAGGGAACGGGGGAAGGTATGGCCAAGGCAGCTGTGGAGCAGACTCCATTTAACAAATATTGTTACTAAGTTAAACCTAAATCAGAAATATGTTATTTTCTGCTGGGATCATTAAGTATTTATTCTTACCTATGCTGGTTTGTGATGGGTGGCATTTTTGAATGGTTGGGAAATACTTGGTTTGTGCTGCTGTTTTAACCTGTGAAGGAAAGACTTGTATTAGTGCAATAGAGAAAGGAAATCATCGTAAATTAGCAGAGGCTTCGGGTGGGGGTAGTTGGTAGTGGTAGTTTTCTTATTGGAAAGTAGCATAGGGTTTATCGGATGCTAGCTTGTGGGTCCCAAAATTGCCCCAAAAAAACTGGTCTTTCTGTCAAAACTTGGTTGATTTGTGGACAGGTCTATGGAGTGCATGGAAGTTTCTTGTAATTAATTTGATCTCCACAAGATTTTCTTGAGATACAGCCTTGCAGGATAATAATGTTGACAATATTATAAACAGACAGTAGAAAGTAGTAATTCAGTGAGTAGTAATTTTGCTGCAAAGCTTGATTTTGTGACTTGATGAATATTCACTCCAAATGTAATTTTTCACACCAGGGAGTACTGGGAAGAGCCGTAATGACCATCAGGTGGGAGAAGACAATTTGTAACATCACACCTATGACAGAATAGAAGCCCGGGTTGATTTGCCAATTAATTTTTCACATTTGTATTCAAATGGCTAATTTTCACTGTTTTGTACCAAAAAATTTATGAAATTTTCCCAAAAAGTGACAAATTTAGCTTAATTTTGTACCAGATATTGTTTTTCAAATTCAGACCAATTTCTTTTTGAGTCTCATGGGTGGCATATTGGTATGATTTTGTGGGTCAGAATTCTAGCACCCATCCCTACCAAACAAAGTCAGAACCCCCCCCCCCCAGGGGGGGGGGGGGGAGGAAGGAAAATACTAAATAAAATGAATTGACAACCACTGTAAGCTATTTTTATATGGGACTAAATAACTTCTTATGGACTAAAAGCACAGTAGGCACTCATAGGCAAAAATATGGGACTCACTAATAATTGTCAACAAACACTCAAAGGAACCCTACCGTACTATCCTTCAGTCATAGTCCACCTGCTTTAATTATGATTACATCCCAAGGCCTAACTTCTTAGAGGCTATGGAATGGCAATACATGTGTGAAATAAGTCACAACCTTAAATGCCCCATAGGCATAGAATGGCAACCCAAATGAACTTTTTTTGTGCCCAGGTTAAAGGTTATTTTTTAGGAAGTAGCCAAAGCTAATTAATTATTTAAGTCATCTTTGAAATTCACACCTTTGGATGAGAGAATAGGCACCCAATTTTAAAGATAATTTCAGTTACAGGAACTAAATTCCCTGCGCTCAATACTCCTCGTTGTCCACATCACTGGTTTTAACACCTCTGTCTCAGCAGTTGGCTTGAATGTTAGATGATGGCTGGCTTTGTCTTGTTGGCTTTATGACACCTGAAAAATCAACAAATACAAAATAAAAAACTAATTTAATATATGGAAATACGGAAACATTGAGGACCACAGGCATGCATTTTTTAGTTCCAAATAAAAAAACCATATTATTACAGATTGTAAAGCTGCGAGGTTCTACACACTACCCAAGATTCACAAGCCTGGTAACCCTTGTAGACCATCATATAATCTCTGGCAACGGTTCAACGACAGACAAGAAAACAAGCCCAACCAAAGAGCCTACTCACTACCCCGGACTACAGCTCTTGCAGAGAAAATACCCAGAAACCAGATTACTACTACGGCCCCCAAAACTCCCCTTGTGGGTACATTTCATCCCAGTCCTACCCTCTGCGCCGTATTGCTAACACTCTAAAACCTCCATAATCTTCACAATTCAGTCACCTTCGCCGTGATGTTCCTGATCCATCTTGGCATCAGACGTCCCCCGCCAATATTATTAGTAGAGTCATTTACATGAGATCGTGAACATTTTTAGGACACCTTTTTTTTGCTGATGGATTTGCAAGATGGACCAATTTTAACAAAAAATAGGCTCCTATAAACTTCACAGAACTGACGGATAAACTTTTTTAGAAGGAGTTTGTCAAAATGGCAGCTGCCGCCATTTTGTTTGAAATAAATAACAAAAGTGATATCTATGGAAACAAGATGAGACCACAATATGAAGAAGTGTAATTTACACTAATTCGTGTTTTTGTTTGGCGTTGTTTTTTTTTTTTGTTTTTTGTTTTTTTTTTTTTTTTTAGCACAACAGATCAGTGGAGTGATGTTTATTAATATAAATGCCATCTTGACCTTTAAATCCAAGATGGCGCGAAACCATCACCTTGGAAAGTAAATAAATATCTTGGCCCCAGATTTATGTAGGGACTGACAAATAAGTTGTTTTTTTACTATATTTTGAAATGAGACTTTTGAAATGTAACACTGACCTCTTTAGAGCATGAAGCAGAATAGGCATAGGGACTTTATTTAGGAGTTCGTTTACCCCCACTAAGAAAAGGTTTTAACAACTTTGGTAGTTATTTTGGACCAAATGACGTAAATATTAAACCCAGACCGAAGACCTTCTCCCGAAACGGCGTCCTCGTTAACCAGAGAAATCTAGGTGCCCAAGTATTTATAGTGAGCATACGCAAACCTTCATTAAACATAGTGTGGGCACCACCATATTTGGTGTACGTATCGTCGTATTTGGATAATCCTTATGCATATTATGAGATCCCGCGAGTATTTTACGTGAGTCACCAATTAGTGGAGTGAAAACACACAACAACAACTGATCTGCCACATGCTATCTCACGGACTCAAATATCTCTTTCCTAAGCAAAATTAACAGGGGGTCATCGGGAGATTTTTTTGTGCATTAGGGATGCAGGATCTTTTTAGAAGCATAGGTTTCTTTCAATCGATTGGTTTTTTTTCGGCATAATTATTGCCGAAAAATCGGCCGATCAGACATATGGAACACTCGGGAAATGTAACACTTGGTAACATATCGCGTGACGCACAGATTTTTTATTGCGTGTTTGTGCTTGCGCCTCAACAGCTGAGACACGCGTGCTCACGCAGCAACAACCCGGCGCGTGTGTGTGAGAGAAAACGTTTACTGTTGGGCTATATTCCATAATACACACGATTCTCTCTTGTTTTAATATTCCAGCTCTATGTTGGGGACCATTCTAATCATGCTAGTAGTAAGTACTCTCAAATGTGGTATCACTTTTTCAATAGGGGCCAATTTACGGTTACCCTGGGTCAAAACTTTTAAAAGTGCTCCATCAGGTTGGAAATGTATGCCATGTTGTCCATCTAGTCCATAAGGATTACAAAAAATGTATAGTTGTACCACCTACGACCATGGTTTATAGGCTGAAATGACAAGGTGGTAAAAAAAGGTCAATCTTATTTGTAAACAGGGTCAATGTTAAAAGTTAACCCTGATTAGAGTTTAAATTGCTTGCATTATTAGGGACCTGAGGAATGAGGACTCCCAAAAAGTATGATTATGTTAAATGTTGATTACCGAGATAAGGGGTCAAAGAAGGTCAATGTAATTTGGAATTGTGTTGCCTATGACCTATTTGTTGTACCTCTTGATAACTGCTACAAAACTATTCCTATTTTGACACAAAAAGCTAGAGAACAACTTCTTTAATTTTTTCTTAAAATTGGAGAAACTTCTGATTGTGACCCCTGTACAAAGGGAAATTGACCCTTTACTTTCAGCCATGTTTTACCCTATATTCCAAAACCAATGGTATAGAGGTACAAAGTATGTACAGGTTTGGAATCCGTATGACTTGACGGGCAATATGGCATACATTTCAACATGATTGGAGCATTTAAAAGTGTGACCACTGTGTAACCTTAAATTGGCCTCTATTGAAAAGTGGGGACACACATTTGAGAGTTACAACTACCTGAGGAATTGATATAGAGGCTCGTACTATCTACCAAAGGTGTCAAACTGTTTCTGTAGTGGGGGTGAACGATGTTGTTTGACCTGGGTGCAAGCTCCTGCTCTATTATTTATTTGAGTATAATTACCGGGGGGCACTTTAACTCTTTTTCAGGTGGGATATGCGCCCCGATTTCTGAACTTTGGGTGCTTGGAAAGTGATTTGGTGTGCCAAAGTACCAGGTATAGGTTCTTAGGAATTAAATTTGAGAAAGAAGTTTGCAGGCTTAGGAGCTGGAATTTGGCTAAAGTTTAGCTTCTGAGGCAAAACTGTTTCCTAATAAGGGACCTTTAGAACTGAATCATGCTTCATCTGGGGGTTAGAGAGATTGCAAATGGGATCTTACAGGGCACAGGGACATTGTCAACACAAATTTCTTAAAATGAACTAGATAGATTGAGACTTCATTGGACAGTTTTACTCCATGGAATATTATATTAGCCACCTAGAAGGGACCTAATTTCAGTCGAAATCAGTGGTTAATTCGCTTTTCTCTTTCATTTTAAGTCATTTTTTTTTTTCGTTTTAATAGTTAAAATTACATACAATAGTAAATCGAGGATCGAAAAACTTTAGGTAATGATAGTGTAAATAAGGTGGGAGGATTACAGGGAAATTTACACAACTCTGATGTGGGAAGGGCAATTCAAGACAGCAGTGAAGACTAACACCGAGATAATCCATGTATTGTGCAGCCCTGCCAAGAACCTCATAACAGATAAGCTTATGCCAGGGAGTTCACTGCCTCCACTGCAGGGCAGGCACAGCCATGTTCACCATATATAGCAATTCGATCACATGATTGCGACGTGTCTGTTCCAATCTGGACACTGAGAAATACGAAAACGATTTGTACAAAACTTGAGGTTGTCAGAAGAATCTCAGGGGAATCATGTGTGTGAACACAACTTGATCGTGTGCAGATGTTTGTGATGCTGATGGGATATAGCTACATCAATCATCGCATGTTTTACTGGGTAGGTGTTTGATCGTAGCTATGGGTTTTATGATTCAAAGGCAAGAAACGCATTGTAGATTGCGTGACAAATCTAAAAAACATAATTTGCTATGTGGTATGGTACTCCCGTTGAGACCCAGAAGTTCTGTGAGATTTGGAGAAGTTTGTCATTCCTCGCATATATTGTGATACAAAAAGCAAGGATGTTGTTGATGTTGAGGCATGAGTTACAGAGGCAAGAGTTACAAAGTAGAGAGTAATGAAAACCGACGAACTTCACCAGATTTCTTCCACACTCAGATAGTAGTCGTCCGCACTAGAGCGCGCATAATTATCTTAACTTGTTATGTGCAAATAATAAAATTACAGCTCAGAATCACTGTCACCGATGGGTCAGGATGGACCGAGTGATCGTCCGTATGTATACACTAAACCCCTCTCTCCCTCAGTTAAGAATTATTCCTACAAGTTCACTGGTGTGGGAATTAGGAATGGCAGATCAGAAGCGAAGATAGCAGCCGGTGATGGCGGAGAAGGACGCTGGCAAGCGGGGGATCTTGTGCGATAGTGCAAAGACATGGTTCAGATTTAAACAAACTCTTGCAGTTTCTAGACAGGTTTAAGTTGCCAAGTGGCACAAACTTACAAATTATCTGGGGTGGAATAGGGAAGGGCGAGGACATAGGGAAGTGGTATGGGTATGGCGCCCTTAAAGGTGAAACGATTGAGGGTTCAAATAAACATGTGTCCTTAACAAAAATATGGAACATTTTGATTTTTGCACTGGTTTTGTAACACCCTTTCTATTCAACAAAAATTCCATTGAGAGGATTAGCTGAGAACTGTTTCTTTTGGTTACAAAAATTGTGAACTTTATAATTTCCTGATAGGAGCACAGAGGAAAATTAAGCCTAGGTTTTATTGAATATATAGCATAGACAATTGCCTTTTTGTTTTCATTTGAAAGTTCATTTCTGTAGGACAAAATGAAAGGTAGGCCAATTCTATGAAATCTATTTTTCTGTTATACATATCACAGAAAATATTGTCACATTGTCTGTATATAGGTTTTGCGCCCTCTTTTTGTACAAAATTGAGGTCTTTTGCATGTTTGTGTGTCTTTTAGATGTATTAACCCTCACCCTGAAATGGAATGTTTTTGGTTGGAATAAGTAAATGTTGATAAAATGACTCCGGAGTGAGTGATTGAATTCCATTGGCTTAGGTTTTGTACAAATGAATTAAGAAAATTAAACATCAAAGTTGTGTACTTTCCATGTAAACCCTTCAGGCTGGTCAGTGGCACCTTATTTGTTATCATTACCCAAAGATTTCGGATTTACTATGTATGTAAATTTACTGGTATAAAACAAAAAACCTTTTGACGGAGATGAAGAAAAAAATGCTGGAAATGACCAATGACATTTGCTTGAATAGTCCTTCTAGGTGGCTATTAATATTCCATTGGCGTTAAAAACTGTTTTAGTGCTCCAACAAGTCCCTTTCAGTTATTTTAAGGAATTTTGATTTGTTGGAAATGTGCCTGTGTCCCTTTAAGACCCCCTCCATTTTGCATTCTCTCCAGTAGGTTCCAACCCCAGTAGTTGAAGCACAATTCAGTTCTAAATGTCCCTTATTGGAAATGTTTGCCCTCAGAAGATAAACTTTAGCCAATTCCCGCTCCTGGATTGGAAACACTACAAATATTTCAATCTCAATCCAAAACCCTACTTCGGAAGACACAAATATTTTCCAGCCCCCATGTTCGGAAAAATTAGGATCCCCCAATCTTTCCTTTTTTTGTCCGCACATCCTGACTGAAAATACTGTTAAATGCTTCCCTCCCCCCTCCGGTAATTATATTCAACCCACCCCTAATGGGTATTTACATTTCAAAAAGTCATTTTCACAAGGCATCGTTTCATACCAACAGGACCCATGACCATTTCACAGTATTTGTGTGATGGGTGAGTCAGTTAAAAATGGGATTAACTGCCAACAAAAAAATGATACCTACCTTTTCAGAAAAAAAGTAAAAAACTTAAAATAATTATACATTTTTAAAAATTGTAAGATTGGACTGCGAGCCGCCCATCTTGGATTTGTAAGTCAACGTCGGGTCAGCAAATGTTGTCTTACCACTATTCCAGTTGATTTTTCGGACAAAACCTTGTAATGAAATACATCAATGCTTGTTCTTTTAGGTCCTGTTGTTGCCAGAAGAAAAGTGGCACAAAAATCTCATTTTCAAGATGGAATCTGGTCGCCATCTTGAATTTTGAGAGCAGACAGTCTGAAAAATACTATAATTACCATTTAATGCTTTCTCATGTCAACATTAGTAGGAAAAAGAACTTATTGTCAGTTACCTAATCTGGCAAAGATATTTTACATAGTATTACATTTCCAAGGTGATATCGGCGGAAATCTTGGATTAGAGGTCAAGAGGGCATTTTTGTAATAACATACTGCCCAAAATGATCTGTTGTGGAGAATTAGTGGGAAAGGAAATGGACACTTCATCATCATTGTGGCTCATCTGGTCAAGATATCATTTTTATGTATTTTTCAAAATGGCGGGCAGCGGCCATTTTGAACACGTCTCTACAAAAGTTAGCAGTTCAGTTATGGGAGGGGTATAGAGCTATTTTTTGTTAAAATTGGTCATTCTTGCCCAAATCCATCCAGAAAAAAAAGGTATCCTAAAAATTGCGTCACGGATCTCATGAAAATGACTCTACTATTATTGTGACATGATTGTGAGGGCTTTCAGTCCCACTAACTGATATTTCTTCTCCTACACAGCCAACGGTTCTTTTCAAGTGCACAGGTTCAAGATTGTATGTCTGTAAGGACCCATACAGGAGACAGACAGTTCACCAAATAATGACACTGGTACCAAATACAAGACCAGAGGCAACATCACCTGTAGTACTTCTAATGTCATTTAACTTATTTCTGCAGAGTGTGTGGGAATCCAGTAGTTGGGGAAACTGAGACTCCTCTGAAGAGACGCTTCTATGGCCATCGTCACACTCCACAGTTTCAACACCAATAGTTGAAAACACTGGTGGGTCAGCACTTCAAACCTAACCATCTATTCTGTGATAATATATATATTTCTCTTATAGGGTATCGATCTCTTGGCAAACGTCCCGACCACTGTCAGTCTCAGCAGAGAAAAGATGTGGATGAAGCGTCTAATCACCATCTCCAGCCCCATGGGTCTCAACATCAAGTGAATGGAACCGACTAGGTCCCTCATCTCTCGATGAACCTACCTTTTCAACCCTGACAGCTTCTCTTTTCAGGTTTCTCTGTACTTTTTTACCGTTTGCTTAATGGTCATTATTCATGTTTTTTTTATTAGGCTTTGGTTTTCTTGTTCACTCTATTTTTTTATCATTATTATTTTATTATAGGCTTTGTTTGTTAAATGTTATATAATTGCTTTGTTTTGTTATATGTATTCATGGTGGGTACTGGGGGGGGGGGGGGGCTTTGGAGGTAAAGCCCCTCAAAGTCTCAAGAAAAAGAGGAAGGAAAACAGAGGAAAAGAGAAGAGAAAAGAAGAAAAAAAGAAGAGGAACATGCTTTTATTGATTTTTTATGCAAATGCGGATCAAAAAAAGAGTCGGAAGAAGTACACAAGGCAAGGCGTTTTTCAGGTTTGAAAACCCTAAAACCTCAGGAGCTTCCGGGGGCTCTGCACCCTGGACCCCCGCCGGGGAGTTGCCCCTGGACCCCACCCGGGGACCTAAGACGGGGCCCCCTGGACCCCACCCGTTTATTTTCGCTCCGCTCGCATGGTTCGGACATCTTTAGTCCAGCCCCCCTCAATAAAATTTCCTGGGCACGCCTATGGTATTCCCATTCATTTATCACTTTAACCCCTTTTTTCAGGTTTCTCATTTCCAAGTCTTTTTTGCCCCATCCTTTGATCATTATGTCTACCCTCCTTAGCTACTCATCATCACATTGTTCTCTTTCAGCTTTACCCTGTCCATGCCCCGTTGATTTCCTGGTCATTATCACCCATCCCCTTGTTCATTAACTCTTATTGTTCTATTTTCAGCAGTCTCTCCCAGTCCCTTTGCCCATCACTCAACCGTCCTCCACTTCTCAATGTCCCACTGATTTCTTGGTTATCGTCTCATATCTTTGTTCATTAATTTCCATTGTTCTCTTTTTCAGCTTTCTCTCCCAGTTCCTTTACCCATCACCCCTCCCTGAGCAGGGTTCCTGTCTTTTGTTCCTTGTCTGTATATGGTGTGTCTTATCTGTTGTTTGTCAGTTTGCCTTTGATGAAGATGCTGCTAGGATCGAAACGTCATGCCCACACTCTAGTATACAGTTTTACACAGGCTATTTTTGTGGAGAAGCAGTTGGTAACAGCATAAAGGAGCGTGATCCGATCGACAACCACATCACTTT
Organism: Ophioderma brevispina; assembly: GCA_023653785.1. Classification (NCBI taxonomy): domain Eukaryota; kingdom Metazoa; phylum Echinodermata; class Ophiuroidea; order Amphilepidida; family Ophiodermatidae; genus Ophioderma; species Ophioderma brevispina. Next base: position 64,888 of record JAMKCH010049496.1, on the reverse strand, counting down.
ATTCCACCAAAAATTGAGATTAATATCAGAAGAAATTTCATATTTTTCTCATTACCTGGTGAAATTTAAGGCCCAGGAAATGTTTCCTGTTGAAGTTATAAACGAAAAGGTCTCCAAAAAAGGTGGACCACAATAATAAAACACAAACTGTCTTATGGGCGAATTCTTGCTTCCACTTTAAAACAGCTGGACTGATCCATATCAAACTGTGTAATCATTGTTTTTTGTTATTTTCCAATGCGGAAAGAATATCATTTTTACACACAACCTAAAGGGATGAAAGGTACCGCACTGGATAATTTTCCTATCAGTCAGTGAGGCATGTTACTCAGCGCATATACGCATTATATCAGGTCGGTGATGATCATTACCGAGCGGGTATGATTATTTTTTCTATGCCAGGGGTTATCAAATGAATTTGCTGAAGGGCCAGAGAATGTCAAAACAGACTGAAAGTTCCATACTTGAGGGACAACTACCTGAAGTTCTTATGTTTCCCTTTATATATTGAGCCAAACGGAGGGCCAAACATCAATGGTGGCGGCAAGATTGGCATGCTGGCCGCTATTGAGAAGCCCTGTTCGAAGCATTGGCACGAAAAGTGGTTTATATACTTAGAAAAAAAAATCTGTTTTTTTTATAAGAACAGAAATGGTATTATAACATTGTTGAATCGGGTTTTTCAGCGTTGCTATGATAGGGGGAATTTCCATGGCGCTCGGCTTAGCCCCATACCGGTTTCACCCGGCATGGGCTTCGTGACATGATAATCCTAGTCCTCGAACTAGGACATTCGAATCCATTTATCAATAGCACTGGGCATTATCGAACAGCTTGATTCTCATGTCCTAGTCAGTTTGTACTAAAAAGGTTGGGGGGGGGGGGGGGGGGGGGGGGGGGGGGGGGGGGGGGGGGGAAACATACGGTAATTAATGAACTCAAACTTTGAAAGGTTACAGAGACCAAACTACCGCTAATAGCATCAAATGCTCATGGAATCTTGAAAGCTTACTTTACTGTACCTACCATTTGTTTTGCAATGATACACAAATTGTAATTCGAGAAGAAATAGGGCGGAACGATTTCATTGAACAGTAGGTGATGAAACCGGAAATGTGAAATTACGAGGTTAAATGTCGTACCACACGGTAAACAAAGCACACCCGAGGAACAAATTGTTTCCCCAACACATATTCAGACGCTTCCGGCCAAGCCCAATACAAAAATAGTAAACTAATTTAAGGCGGTTATTGTGGGTAAGTGCGTGCCTCAACCTATAATAAAAAACAACACACAATGCGACATCGTCCTTGTCCGTTATTCATTCAGCATACTTTTTAGATTCTCGTAACAGTGGTTCTGAAAAGTGAGTAGAGAGTGCAGTTTTAATTTTTTTTTTACTTTCACCGAGAATTGATATTACCAGCAACCGACTCAGGACTCAAAAAAAAAAAAGTTGGCCTTATCCCAAAAAGGGAGAAGGAGGGCTATAAGAATCGGATACTTTTTTAATCGGCCCCAAACAATTTCAGAAGAAATAACCCTTTTTGTATTTTAAAACCAACTGGCGGAAGGCTCTAAATTTGTGATCTTGAATACCATCGCTGACTAGTACATGAAAAATAAGGGCCACACACGTCGATCGCCTGAGCAATGAGTGACAGGTACTTAGAGACGGAATCCCTAGAGAATTCTCTTCCAAAGCAAATTACACAAACAAGCCACCAAAAAAAAAACATGGCAAGAACCCCCTACGTAAAAAACGGCCATTTAGTATTTATGTTAAAAGAAGGAGCTCCCACGCCAGGGTTGGCTTATGCCGGCAAAAACGTTTTTGCCAGAAATGTTCAAACATGTTTGTTACAACCGGTGTTATATGGCCTCCTTTCGAGTAAACTCTCAAAAGTATTATTTCTCAATTTTATTTGAGAAAAGATTTCTCACGGGAAAAAAGCACTTTGTTTACTATAAAGAGAGAAAAGGGGAAACCTAGTTTGTTTTGCAAGCTGCCACCGTTTAGATTGCACAATGGGGAAGTGGGGAATTCCCCAGGTGCTAAATAGAAAAATTGTGTATGTTTGAGATCAAAAACAATTGAAGAACCTAGGGAATTCCCCCACAAAGTTATGAAGTGATGTAATTGGGTGATGAATTTGATGTGTCAGCTAGGTTAGGTTTTGCATGAGAATGATGTAATGCTTATTTTTAGAAAGGGGAATCTATATGGGAGTAGTTAAATACTATCACATCACTGGAAGGACTCTCTGCCAGGAGTTGAAATCAGGCGGAGCTGAACTAGAGCTATGGAGCTATACAGTATAATTATAGCTAGTTTGACTCTACAATAATGGTAGATTTGAGTTTAATCTACATCTAGTGCCAGGATTGAATATTTTGGATGCCGCCGGAGATTGATAGCTAAATTGGTTGCTGTCGTCTTTTAAGCCAAAGAGCTCAGTTTTGGAATCAATAAGGGATCCAGTTTGTGGTCCTATATGAGACATACAACAGACTGATGGTGGTATATTACTGATTTTATTATTGGGGACCATTGTCGCGAGGGAAAAAGCCCCGTCGTCTTGAACTGCTGGACAAGATGAACCGTCAGGACGCGAAGATTCCCGGAAATTATTACTGAGTTTGTATGAACTTGTGCGCGTCATTTTGGAGTCTTCGTGAGAGGACACAGCATCGTTGAACTGCAACGCCTCTTTTGAACATTAAGTATAAGTTATATAAATTGTGTGTAATTGTTGTAATTTTGATTATGTATGTTTTGGACATACCAAATTCTTAGAACCCCAAATACAAATCATTTAAAATCTGTATTTACATAAAATTAAGAGCACTTGTGCACAAGGGCTCATTTATTAGTGTTTGAAGGTATTCTGACCTTCGACGCCTACAAGACGTCCTAACAACCGGCCCAAACTGGTTTAAACCGGCATAAAATGGTTTAAACCGGCCAAAACTAGGAAATGTATCATGTCATCATTGCAAAGCATTTTAGGGTATGTCGTACTAAATTAGTCCTCTATTTTACTAAAGATAGTCAACATCTTTGCAATATTTGTATTTTTAATTCAAAATACACAAAAAAAGATGATAAAACATGTGAAAAGAAAATAAATAAAAAGTGCACCTGACAATTTTTCAAAACATGCAAAGATCTCCGCTTGCTCAATACTATACTTCGTCCGGCCTGAACTAGGAGTGACGTCATAGCTTCACGCAATCTTAAACGTGAGAATCGCAATAGTCGTAGCTATAATCGTGAGCGTACAAATTTGGCGTGCGCGATACGCATGAACAATAGCGGCGAAAGTTATGACGTCACTCCTTAATTCAGGCCAATGAATTATAGCTGTGGATTTGACAATTCTTATTCAGTGGGCGTGGTTTAATCTGTTAACAAATTGATTGGATTAGGTAAAAGCTCCGCCCATCCATTCTGGGTAATATATGGCTAGTGCGTGCAGCATTGTGCGGTGTCGTCGAAATAGACTCGCGCAACGGGGCGTTTATACTGGTGTCATGCTTTTCGCATTGGTACACAAATGCAATTTACGCAGCGTGACGATCACCGTGAGATGACTTTGGATCTTTGGATTGAAACATTTGTTTTCAAAAGGTGGAGATTATTTAAATGAATAAAAGAATGATGTTAAATATTTTTGACAAATAATTATGTCGATAGAAAGCAAATTACACATTTCTAAATAAGAATGAGAATAATGAATCGGTGGAATTCCGGCTGCGCGGCATCCACCACTCAAAATATTGGATGCCCATCCTTATGACAACATCTACGATGGCCCAAACCAAAATCTTATCTTTTATTCTCTAATTACATACTTTCAATCTCAAATTGATTCTTTTACCATTTTTATTTTTTTCAAATTTATCCTAAAAATATTCCTTCTATTTTATCAGTTTTAGAAGTTGACTATTTAGTTTTAAAATTTATTTTTTGCACCCTACAGATCAATTTTAAGGTGCATTTTCCACATTTCCACTAAGTTATATTCATAAGTATGGTAACCAGATTAAACTGTGTATCATATAATAAAAAAGCCATAATTGCATTGTGTACTTTCAGTCACTTCTGTAACTTTTCTACAATAATATCAACCCAACTCGGACAATACAATTTTAAAATTTTAAAAGCATTTTGGGAACACAATTGAGGTTTTTGGCCAGTTTTGGGCCACATAGGTGGCATAAACCTTGCGGTTTAAACCGGTTTAAACCGGTTTAAACCGGCAGTTTAAACCGCTTCCGTTTTTACCGGCCAACACCTGCCCCACGCCTGGACGGTTTTTGGTCTAGATCTCCCGCATAGGGTGTGGCTTAGCATCTTGTCAAGTAAATATAGAATCACCGGCGAAAAAACCCACCGATGCGTAGTTTCGCCATTGACGTGCTTACCAGGGTTCACACTATGTTTTGAAAAAAAGTGCGTCTACGTGGACGCAAATTTGTTTCCCTGAGGTTGAAAAGGCGGCAACTTAAATTATATGCGTACAAGTTGAGCACTTTTTGTAATACTTAAAGGTGCAACGAGAGATTCAATAACAGGTTTTGGGGTCCTCCTAAAAATGTGAAAAATTCGATTTGGCACTGGTGTACCGCTTTCTTATCAAAAAATTATCCTCATCTGAAGGTTTTGAAAGGTTTAACTGAAAAGTGTGTCTTTGGTAGTTTTGGTATATAACTTGAAACGAATTTCGTATCTTAGAGTCAAATACAAATTCAGCATATGTTTTCTATTGAAATATAAGCAATATACAAATCAGTGTTTGTTTTCATTTTAGTTATTTCTGTAAGCAAATAAAAGGTAGGAGTTCTATTAAGTTTCTAATCTAGTATGAATCACTACATACATTGTATCACAGAAAATATGGATGAACTTGAATCTCTTGGTCAGTGTTTCGATTAAGGGGGAAACAACCTGCATGCCCCCTGGTTCAGTACACCCAAAAAACCTACGCACACTTAATAGTTTTACTTCCTCAACTCACAAACTTAATTTTTTTAATTTCCTGCGAAATGATACTGTTTTAGCCAGTGGCCAGTTTTCATCACTTTTTTGAGCTTCTTTTCGGGAGGCTTCACTGGGTTGTCATTCACCTCACCATTGAATAGTTCACAGTCAGATCCTCCATGTCCTCAGTAATCTTAACATTAGCTATTCTCCGTGGTCATGGTTGTGCTTTAATTTAGATTTTCGATCCACTGCTATTCTCTACCTTTTTTTCAATAGCAGAGGTTTTCTAAGGCATAAGGTGATTTTGTAGTCAAATGAGTAATTTGAGCAATATAAACTTTACTAAGCTATAAATCTTAGATGTCACTGTTGTGCATGCAGAGTTTAAAGTTACATGCACCAGAAAAATCTACATGCATATTGCATCGTTCATGTGCTAAAATCGAACACTGCTCTTGTGCACCGTTAAGACACTATCATGATTTTTTGGGGGGGAAAAATATTTGAAATGTGCAGAAATAGCTTCAAGTGATGGATAAGTCTGTAGAAATTCTCAAAGTGTACCTTTTCCAGCTGTAATTGACAGAAAAGAGAAACCGGCGTGTTGCCAAGATACGATTCTCCATTCAATTACTTGTTGTTATAAGTGTCCGAACGGCATTAATGACTAAAATCTCCGATTCTGTCCTTAATTCAGGTTGCGTCTGGTCTTATCATTTGCATGGTATGTTAGGATGTCCGTACTTGTTACATACATGTAAAAATCTGATTTTTGATGATTTTTTCGATTTGCTGATTTAGCAAATCACTGATAGTGTCTTTAATGACTGCAAACAATCCATACACATCCAATTCCAAAACTTAGACTGGACATATTGTAAAGTAATTACCCTGATGACCCTTAAACTCCAAAGGAACTGGAGTATCTTGATTCTGAATACCCTTTGGGATAGTGAGAGAGGTTAGTGAACTAAATAAAAAGACGTAAATACAGTCAATTTTAAACATATATTTTTTATATTTATTTATTTTAATAGTAACAGAATAATTATTTGTTTGAATGAAAATGATACAATATTGTGACCATGTGCCAGAGCAAACGCTGTGATTTTGTATAGTTTTAAGTGGCTATATTTTTGCGTCCACATAAGACGCAAACTTTTACTCTATCTAGACCAAAGTGCGTCCACCTTTGGAAAAGTGCGTCATAGACGCAAAAACGCACACTAATGTGAACCCTGGTGCTTACTAATCACATGAGTCCTTGCGATTACTATCAACGATACGGTCTGTGAAGGTAATAATGAGCAGACCTCCACAAAAATGTTTATTTTTCCCGAAATAGGTAAGTGAAATTTGACATCACATCTCATATGAATCATGAGATTCACCTGCTTCCATGGACGCAGTCTTGAGGGTGAGTAAAATAAAGTTAAAGATAAGTTATCCTTCTGCCAACTTGAACTTCGGCTGGTCAGGGAAAAGGGGGCTAGTCCTTGAACCACATGCTTGTAACTCAGTATCTTTAGTACTGAGTCTGAGTAAACATGTTACTGTAAACTAGATTATAAGATAATTCCCAGAATCAGAAAATTTTGTTTCAATCGATTCATGCAATTCTCATCATGCCACCACGGCCACGGGCATTCCATGCACTATCACTGAACTGCAACTACGGAAAGAATTTTGTATGGTGGCCACCACCCTATTATTTGGCAGCTCAACGAAAGAAACTTCATGTTTAAGATGTGGTACCACTTCACAAATCGGTCAAATATCAATATTCATTATTATAGCCCATTTCTTGTGCTCTGTGGTGGGCAAGCTGCTGGAGAGGGTGGTTACAGTCAAATTTGTACTTTTTCACGTGCTGTAGGCCTGATTTCCAATCACAACATGGCTTGTTTCATGGCCAGGTCATTTTAACACCCCCTCAGTTCAGTTTTGCCACCAATGGGCTCAAATCTTGATGAGAGATCTCCCCCTGATGTTCCGATGTCGTCTTTTTAGATTGGGTAGGCTTTCGACAGTAGTCACTCCATTCTCCTCTGCAAAATTGCATAAATATGGTATTTGCGGCCCTTAGCATTTGGAATGTCTTCATTTCTTACTAATCGCTTCCTAAGAGTTCAGTTTAGGGGGGGCTTCTTCCGGTTGATTCCTGTTCACATCGGGTTTCCGCAAGGCTCTGTTTTAGGCCCTTTATTGTTTAATTTGTTTGTTTTAGATTTGCCTAATTATGTTAGTTCTTTTCTTCCACGCTGATGACACCATCCTCTATAGGCCCATCCGCTCGAAAGACGACATGGACATCATGCAATCTGATCTTAATAATATTCTATCTTGGTGTCAATCACAAATGCTCTCAAGCTCCGATAAATGTAAGGCAATGAACTGAGCAGGAGAGGGGTTCTAGAGTCTCATATCCTCCTACAAAATTCAAACAATACCTGGATGTTGTTGCATCATTCAATATTTGGGTGTTTTATTTCTTCACATTTGAAATGGGGGATCGGTTAATACATCACATCCTAGAACCTCTGAGACTTCGTGGATTTATTATGCGTCTTGTTCGTTGTAATAACGCCGATGTCTTAGTTAATTATATACATCTCTTTGTCGTCCTATTCTTAGATATGGCTATCCCGCATGGATGCCTATCAAGCAGGCCCATATCAGGATATTTGAAAAAATGCAAAAGAGACTTGCCCGTTCTTGCACTCCTGCACCCAGAGGGGAACTACATTAAGAAACTCGTCTTGAAAAGCTGGGTCTCAGTTCTCTTGCAAATAGATATTTATAGGCTTGCTATTGCTTATCCTATTAGTGTCTGTATGTGTGGATGATGTTGATCCTTTTAGTTATATCGCATTAGTGCACGCCATGCAGACACTCTTAAATTTCATCATACCTATGCTAGGACTGACGGTTTTAAGTACACTGTTTTCAACAGATTTCCAGTTTATTTTGACAACTTAACCATCATATATTCAGGACAAGTTTGAGTTAGCCGTCCGATGTTTTTTAAATAGTGGTTAAAACACACCTTACTAGCTCCAGTTGGCAGTCAAAATGTAAATTGGTGTGCTTCTTTGTAAGTGCAATATTTGTCGTAATATTATGTTTATTTATTTTATATAAGTTATATGAGTTTCATGGCGTGTGGTGATGACGTCAACGCTCCTGCATTTTGTCCCTTTGTTGTTTTGTGTGTGCCACTAGTTATCCACTTTGAGAGTGACCTCGGATCCTGTTTGGTCTTTCCCTGCCATGGCACTCATTGTTTGTCGTTTCTTGGTCCTTTTTGCATTGGAGAGGTTTTGATATGTCATCATTCCACACAGCCATGGTACACATCATTTTTGATATTTGAAAGTGCTTTAAATTGGTTCTTTTTTTAATATCATGTGCATTTTTAATGTTTAATTTCGTTATTGCGGCAAATAAAATGAAATAAAAAAAAAAAACAAAAACCATTACCACCATGTCATTACGACAACTGGGTTGAATTCCGCAGGTTAATGCCTTGGACAGCTTAAGCAGGGAGTTGACGAAATTGCAATTGCTACTGCTGTCTGTAATTTTAGCACGCAATACTTACGTTTCCGCCATTGTTGATAAAATGTTTTATTTATTTCTCGTAGTGTGTAAGCTCGTGTAAAAAACACATATAACGCTGTTTTTTTTGTTTGTCGACTCAGCTCGACGAACAGCCGATTTTTAAAAACAAGCGGGCTAGGGGTGAGCGTATCGTATAGTTGAAGACAGCCGATTTTTCATGCTGACACTATAAGGTGAGGCGGCCAAATGGTAAAGGACCTTAAATTTAAATGTTTAATTACCCCACCTGGACCAATAACCCCAAATCTGTTTTCTTCTATAAAATTGCATTTTAAATACTAGCAATAATTTTGGTATCAAATTAATGTATTACAAGTTTCAACATTTAATTCATAATTGAGGACGAACCCAACAACATTCCAATGTGGCCCAAGATAACCCAATATTGAAATTTAATTGGCCCAATAATGGCTTACAATACTGTACCAAGATTATTTGCTCATTGGCCCGAGATGGGCCAATATTGGGCAATACAATAAAGGGCCAATAAAGAGGCCAACCTTGGCCCAAACTCTGTATCAATATTGGAGACCAATTTTTTGCCCAATATTATTTTCTGCTGGAAATTAATTGTCATACATTAATCCAATTAAAAAAATTGATCACTGATTAGCACTTAATTAAAAATTCATTCACTACCAATATATAGGACTGACCCCCCTCCTCTAAAAATGATACAGGACCGTGTTTGGCAGTACACTATTTACAAATAGTGTAAGGGAATGTGTGGAACATTGGATATTACCTTTTCCTGACATGTACATTCTATGGTGTCAAGTAAATCTATGTTTTGAGTTAAATATGTTGTGTTTTACATTGCTTCCCTAATCAAACTACTTGAAATGATCAACCAAAACGCATCTAACAATTAGATAGTGAGGAAAAAATGTTGGCATTTATCACTTCAGAAAAATAACTCGTCAAAAACATAACATTTGCTGACAAAATGAGAGGTCTTATGTGAGACCACGCCCACCCTTCCACACCATCGACCGATGTTTAGTGCCAATGGAAACCAATTATTGCTCCAAGTATTTTCAACAAGAGAATGCCCAATGCGAACCAATATTGGCCTCGATCCTTGAGCGACAAGCTTAATGCCATGCTAATTTGCCAATAGGACACCCATTGACCGATATTGGTCGCAAGCTAATTCCAATGCTAATATGCCAATGGAAACCATATTTCTCCATATTGGTCGACAAGCTAATGCCACTGCTAATATTGGCCAATGGGGACCCATTTGGCTCGATATGGTCGCAAGGCAATGCCATGCCAATATTGCCAAGGGAACCAATATTGGGCCAATCTATATTGTTGTCTGGGAAATTGTTTCAAAAAAGCTCTGAATTGGGCAAAACGTCATTTTTGTATAATCTGCCCACTTTTCATCTCTACAACAGGCAAATCTTAAACTAGACCTTTTTTCTGAATCCAAATTGAGATATCCAAAAAGGCGGTGGGTAATGAGTCGATCAAAAACCCCATCCGGCGCTCACCTATAAACTTCTCTCAGGCTCAGGCAAGGTCATTTTTTTCGCCGTGGGGAGACGGATGGCTGAATTTCTGCGACACTTTTTTTGGGGGGGGGGGGCTTCCCTTCAAAAAATTTACATGCCCAAAAAAATTTACATGTTCGGAATTCTCCCCCAGCTCCCCCTTCACTTATTCATTCCCTGCGTGTAAATAAACCGCCCTTAAAGGTGCTTGTTCCATTTTTGTCTATCGTGTTCTCTACTCGATATGAGACCTGGCACTTGTACACACTGACTATCAATTACGTGGGAACTACTTGCAGCTTTGATGCTAGACGCGATAATGCCTAGTAACAACGCCTATTCACTACTGTGCTAATATTGATGGTTCCACTAAAACGTTATAGTTTTTTTATCTTCTTGAGAAATATGGATTGAAACGGATTGCAGACCACAATGGAGAAAAACGGCCTTTCATCTAATCAAAAATGATACTACTTCCGGTAAAATCAGGGGGTCCCAAAGACGATCGGAACAAGCACCTTTAAAACCACATGATGATCAATCTGTAGAATTCTGTAATTTGTTTTCCAACTGATAAAATTGTCAGAAAAACGTGCGCGTACCCAGTGCGCCCCCCCCCCAACCACACACATCAAATCGGGAGGGGAGCAAAAAATTCCAAAACAAGGGAAGGGAAAAAAACTAAGAGAAAAAGGGAAAGAAAGAGAAAAGGTTAAGAGAGAAGAGAAAAAGAAAGAAAAAGGAAAGAACGAAAGGAGAATGGAAAGATGAATATATGAAAGAGAAGTAAAAAGAAGATTTATTGTAGCTTAATAATTTATTGTGAATTTGTGCTCTGATAACATTACTTTTTTACCTTCTAAGATGCCAAAACACAGGAGCTTCCGGGGGGGGCCCCTTCCACCCCCTGGACCCCACCGGGCCTAACGGGTCCCTGGACCTCCGGGGGGGGGCACTCACTATGCTAGTAACACGCGTCATGCTCCTGTCGATATAGACCCCCTTTTTATTACCATTTTTCACCCAATGACCCCTTTTTCTAAAGTCTCTGTGGCACCTAATGCGGGGAATGCCCAGATTTTAGGGATCTGACACTGAATGACCCCTTATATAACCTCTCCCTCTCCACTGGCATCTTCCCTTCAGCCTTAAAATAGCCAATTCGTTCCTCTTAAAGCCGATTCTCACATCGTCTCCAATTAATCGTCCCAATTTTCACTTCTTCCCTGTTTCCCAAAGATTCCGAACGCTTAATCTGTAACAGGCTCGATAATTTTCTCTCTCTCCACAATATTCTCCATAATAACCAATATGGCTTAGAAAAAATCATTCACTGATCTGGCTCTCCTGACATATACGATAAGACCTCTTCTGCACTTTCAAAAAAACTTCACACCATGGCAGCTTCCTAGACCTTTCGCAAGGCGTTCGCTACCATTATTTTAATCCAGATCGTGACATATATGTAGAATTGTGCATTTTCCGGATAACTTATGAAAACTTGGCACAAGATTCACATCATTACTGATCATTTTAAAGATTGGAACCACCTCACCGTCCATTTATATCTTCAAGGCAACTGGGTCATTGGGGTCATCTGAGGTCATTTATCTTTTCGGGGGTAAATGCAGCATTTTCATGCTTTTAATTAGCCTAAATTATTAGTTTGAGTTAATTAATAACAAAGCTCAATTAATACTGGTATGAAAATTGAATCTATATTACTAAAAAACCAACTTTGTGTGTTTGTGTTTTTGTTTGTTTGTTCTGTTTGATTGTTTGTTTGTTTGTGTTTCCCGGCTATGCGTTTCGCCGTCCTTTACCATACGGTATGCAATTTTTTTGGTATAGTGGTAAGAGCTCGGACGTCCGAGTTGTGGTCATGGTTTTCGAGGGGTCATTTGGGGGTCAAAGGTCTCCAGGGGTCATTATTGGGTACTTGGCTGCTTTGACATTGGATATGAGTTTTGGTGTGTGGTGGAGTTTTTCGCCTACAAGTTTAGTGGTCCCGTTTTCGAGGGGTCATTTGGGGTTCAATGTCACCAGGGGTCATTATTGGTTAACTTGGCGTGCTTTTTTTTTTTTTGTTTTTTTTTTGACGTATGGATGTGAGTTTTGGTGTGTTGTTAGAGCTTTTCGCTGTACAGTTGTTTAGGGGTCATTTTCGAAGGGGTCATGGGGTCAAAGGGCATCCAGGGGTCATTAATTTGATACCTTGGCCGTGCTTTGACTGTAGGATATGAGTTTTTGGTAGGGTGGTAGACTTTCGCTGTACGAGTGAGTGTCACTTTTTCGAGGGGTCATTTGGGGGTTCAAAGGTCACCAGGGTGTCTTATTAGGGGTAACTTGGGCGGCTTTGATTTATGAATCATGAGTTTTTGGTATGGTGTAGAGTTTCTCTGTACGAAGTTTTAGTGGTCATGTTTTCGAGAGGTCATTTGGGGGTCAAAGGTCATCCAGGGAATATTGGATAACTTGGCCGTTCTTTGACGTATGATATGAGTTTTGGTAGGGTGGTAGAATGTAGCTGGACGATGTTGAGTGGTCACGTTTTCGAGGGAAGGGGTTCATTTGGGCGGTCAAGTTCCAGGGTCATTATGGGTAACTTGGGGCGCGTGCTTTGATGTATGAATATGAGTTGTGGTATGGTGGTTTAGAGTTTCGCTGTACGAGTTTAGTGGTCAGGTTTCGTCGAGAGGTCATTGGGGGGTCAAAGTCAATCCCGAGGGTCATTATTGGGTACCTTGAGCGTGCTTTGACGTAGGATATTGAGTTTTGGTGTTATGGGTGGTGGTTAAGTTTCGCCGTACGAGTTTAGTGGTACAGTTGAGGGGTCATTTGGGGGTCAAAGGTCATCATGGGTCATTATTGGGAAACTGGCACCGTGATTTTTGATGGATATGAGTTTTGGTATTTGGTATGGTGGTTTAGAGTTTCGCTTGTACGAGGTTTATGGCCGAATTTTCGAGGGGTCGTTTGGGGGTAAAAGGTCATCCAGGGGTCATTATTAGGGTAACTTGGACGTGCTTTGGACGTATGGATGTGAGTTTGGTTTGGTGGTTGGTTGAGAGTTTTCGCCAACGGAGTTAGTCGTCACGTTTGTGAAGGGTCAATGGGGGTTCAAGTCATTTCCAAGGGTCATTTATGGGTAACTTGGCCGTGCTTTGACGTATGGATGGATATGAGTTTTGGTGTTGGTGGTAGTGTTCGACGTAGGAGTTTAGTGGTCATTGTTTCGAGGGGTCATTTGGGGATCAACAGGTCGCCAGGGGTCTTTCCAGGGGTCATTATCGGGTAAATTGGCAGTGCTTGACGTTATGATATGAATTTTGGTGTGGTGGTGGAGTTTCGCTGTACGAGTTTAGTGGTCACGTTTTGAGGGGTCATTGGGGGTGGGGGTCCGGGTTAAAGTTCATCCAGGGGTCATTATCGGGAACTTCGCCATGGTTTGATGTATGAATATGAGTTTGGTATGGTGGTAGTGAGAGTTTGCGTACGAGTTAGGGTCATGTTTTCGAGAAGGCTCATTTGGGGGTCAAAGGTATCAGGGGGTCTTATTGGGTTAACTTGAGCGTGCTTCGGACGTATGGATATGAGTTGTGGTGTGGGTGGTGGAGTTTCGCCGTACGAGTTAGTGGTCACATTTTCGAGGGGTCATTTGGGGTTTTTAAAGGTCATCCAGGGGTCATTATTGGGTAACTTGGCCGTGCTTTGATGTATGGATATGAATTGTGGTGTGGTGGTAGAGTTTCGGCCATACGAGTTCGGGGTCACGTTTTTGAAGGGTAATTGGGGTCAAAGGTCATCACGGGTCATTACTGGGTAACTTGGACGTGCTTTGACGGCTAAACAGGTGCAAAGTGTAGGTCCTTCCACAGCCGACCTAGCCATAAATTTAAAAATAAGGACTAGACCAGGAAAGTCGCTATTATTAAGACATATTAATACATAGATAAGATAAAAAATAATATCATAAATATAATATATGAGTTTGGTTGTGGTGGTAGGAGTTCGCTGTACGAGTTTAGTGGTTCACGTTTTCGAGGGTAATCTGGGGTCAAGGGTATGCCAGGGTCATTGGTACGTTGGCGTGCTTTGAGTCTGGATATGAGTTGGTATGGTGGTTTAGAGTAGAGTTTCGCCGTACGAAGTTGTGGGCCTGATTTCAATGGGTCATTTGGGGGTCAAAGGTCATCCAGGGGGTATATTCGGTAACTTGGCCATGCTTTATGACTGACTAATGCCGGGCGCTAATTAGGTTGAATACAGTCCCTTCTGAAAAACATTCCTAGTTACTGATCTAGCGGGTTTATCAGCTAGCGGGGGCCCGCGCGCAGCGCGGGCTCACCCCGCTAGTTAAGTACTTAAATTAACCCTCGTCCCACCGGGGGGGGCGGTTACCCCCTAACGGATGATCGCCTGTCGCACAAAAACGAAACGAATAATGATCCTAAGGTTTTATGTAATTGTAAGTTTCATCCTTTGTGGTCATTTTAGCGAAAGAAGGAACCGAGTACTACCTGGGGTGCAGGTGTCTGTCAAGATTGGCAGTTGGGGGGCCACTGCCTATACTTCCTTGTGTAAAATGTCCAAAAATGGTAACGTATGTTACTTATGATGATACTGACATGCAACATACTGAAAATAGTTTGTTGTAGTATTTTTTATTGTTAAGTAATAACATACTATATGCTATACTTTGTTCAACCCATCATTGCCAATTAAATCACGATTTGCTTGCTTGAATGTTGAAAACCCCTTGATTTGGAGATTTGCAGACTACGGAATCTATAAAATCTCAGTTATGACGTCACTATGACGTCATATTGTTAAAACTGATATGTTTGTACAGTCATTTGAAGAAAGGATAATGTAGCTACACCCTGCTACAAACAAGATGTGTGCCCCTAATTATGGAAAAAAAAATGGTGGTAATTACCCCCCCCTCACCCCCACCCACTCCCCCCCCCCCCCCGGGAAGTAGTAGAATTTTACATTTGGTCGGGCGAGGGTTAACAAGTTCTATGACTCCCTGGTTCATTTTGCTAGCATGACCATCCATTAAGTATTTAACATTAACAGGTTAGATCATGCATTCTAGTTTATAGTTTTAATAATATTGTATGCGTCATATTGCTTAAAGGGACATAACACGCTAATTTGTAGTTTACCCCATATGTGATTAAATTATGACTTGAAGGATTTCTCAAACATTGATGATATTAATACAATAAATTAATTAGACTAGATAAAGACAAAAATGAAAGCGGGAACTGATGGGCGCATCCATGTTATCAATAATCTCACAGCCATAGTGACGTTTCGGCCTTCTCGCGGCCATTGCATAGTCATGTCTATAGTTTGTCCCACGATGAATTGTCAAAACAAAGTAATGTGACTTTTGAGTATCTAACAGGTCTAATAGGTTGGTATGCCTTTGAATCGACGCACATATCTGCAGTGATTAGATTCCAAAAAAGAAACAACTACTTCACAGATTAACCTCAATAAACTAACGAGTAGGCCGTATTTACTTCGGATTAAAAGATTTTACCACAGTATCACAATGAAGAGTATGAGCCAATTGGAGTCCCACCTGTCCCACATCACAGTTCAGCTGTGGCCAGATAGCAAAATAGTTCATTCCAAGGTTTAAGCATTGAAAGTGTCAATGGATTTTACGCAGGGACATTTCAATTGATTGTATAGCATGTTGCATTGAGGGACTCTAATATGAATGACTCTAATCGAAGCATTACAATGCTGAATAGCATGGCGGCGGACATTTAGTTTTTCCCCCCCAACACTTTTTAAAAAAAACTTATTAATCAGGGACATTTTGTGGACACACTAATTAATCCGCTAAAATTCTAACATTCATCACACACCTGCTTTATTGGTTGGTAACATGGCCGCTCCCATATCAACCCAGCAAGAACAATAAGCAAAAAAAACAGGCCTGATGATCTCCTTTAATTTTATTCATATTTAAATGAAACTAAATAAGCTGGTTTTAAATTACTTATATTAGTACGGGGATAATCTCTGGTAAGTGCTCTTTTAGTGTTTTGGTACAAGATGAAGCAATGTTTTTGAGAGTCTTCAAAGATTACATTCGTTTTCAATAATAAAAAATTCTGCAATGAGGCAAACGTTTTGCTGCAGTCAATGTTATTATTTCATGTAGCTCCAATTTGGCGATTTTGGGGCCAATATTTTCAGGGGTCGTGGTAACATATTTACTAAAAAAGTAACAATAAATGGGGTTTCAAACTTTACCAAAATTCTGACAGCATTGTTATCTTCTATAAGAAACAAAAATGGCACAAATTTCATCTATGTATATGTTGTGGATAACCATTTTAAAAAATATACCAAGAATTTGCTAATTTTGCCCCAAAATGCCACTTATTACATTAAAATGGCTATGAACCCAATTTACCAACTTAGATTTTAAAATCACAAAACCTTATAAAACTGTTTTTTATTTACGCCGGATAACAATTTAGGATCATTTTGTGTTCAGATTTTGAAAGTGTGCTCGAAAGTGTGACCCTACCCCTAAAACATTGACTCAAAATTTGACTTATAGACATACAGTGTGAAATAATAAAAAGCCGTTATATCAAATCTTTTGCCCTCATTTCAGAGGTTGTTATTACCACAAAAAACCCAATGTATTTAGAAAGGTTCTATCTAAAAAATTCAACTTTCTAGTAGGGTGAGACCCCAAATATCAGGGTCCAGTCCCCCTCTTTTATTCCCCCCCCCCCCTCCTCCCAGGACTATACACTATCTACAAACCCCCCAAAATTCCTATGATTAGATTAACTATACATCTGTAGAATGTTGAACAACTTTTATTAAATAACAATGTATATAGTAGTCACTTAACATCAAACAATTAAGGAAATGGGCAATCCGTTTTTAGAAGACAGCAATGATATGCTTGTGCTTGAGTACAAAAAAAGAATTGTAAGCAGCGAAGTGATCAGGACTGTTAGAGAGCATTGGCACTAAACCATATGATGAATTTGTAAGAGATCGGTGTAGCAAGAAGTACTCAGTAAGTGATGTCCTCAGGAAAAACAACATGCTTTGTTTCGAACTTCGAAAAATAGAAAACCAAATCTAATACAAAGCCCCAGATCTCCTCCCTAAAGCGTTGATGTGATTTTTCTCGGAGCTTATTTAGATCGTGTCAAGTTCGAGATGGTAAACTTGGACGAGTTCTTAAAACATGAGAACCAAGGATGGCCCCCATTCTCTTTCAATGCATGGTAGTCTCCGAAATGGGATCCAAAAGCGATCTAACAAAGTGGGTAGACATTATTATTAGAAGTCCCATGGATGCAATGAGGTATTACCATTGATTCCGTCATGCGCTGTATGACGTTGTGCAGTAGCAGGCTTGACGAAATGAATGGCAAGACCTCATTTGCATTCCATGGGATTATATATGAAAACGTCTACCACAAAGTTGCCTTGGAAGTCGAGTCAAACTTTGCCAGGCAAAGTCATCCATGGTCATTTTGGGTAACTTGAGAGTGCTTTGACTTATGGATATGAGTTTTTTTGGGTTGTGGATTTCTCCGGGTACGAGTTTTAGAGGGTCACCAATTTTTTCGCGGGTCATTTGGGGGTCAAAGGTCATCCAGGTTTCATTATTGGTAACTTGGCCGTTCTTTGATGTATGATATGAGTTTTGGTATGGTGGTAAGAGTTTCGCTGTACGAGTTTTAGTGGTCCCATTTTCGCGGGGTCATTTGGGGTCAACAGTCCATCCAGGGGTCAGTATTGGTTAACTTGGACGTGCTTTGACGTAGGATGTGAGTTTTGGTGTGGTGGTATGAGTTTCGCCTACGAGTTTAGGTCGTCCCACGTTTTGAAGGTCCTTTTGGTGGCAAATTGCATCCAAGGGGCTTATTGGGTAAACTTGGCCGTGCTTTTGACGTATGGATATGAGTGTGGTGTGGTGGTAGATTTTCCCGTAGGAGGTTTAAGTGGGTCATGTTTTCGAGGGGTCATTTGGTTATCACAGGTCGTCCAGGGGTCATTATCGGTACTTGGGCCGTGCTTTAGACGATGGATATGAATTTTGGTGTGGTGGTGGAGTTTTTCCGTACGATTTTATTGGTCCCTTTTTTCGAGGGGCATTTGGGTGTAACAGAGGGTCATCCGGGTCATTATCTTGTAAACGTCGCCATGCTTGGATGTATGAATATAGTTTATGGTATGGGGTAGAGTTTTTGCCGTACTAGTTAGTGGGTCATGTTTTTCGAGAGGGTGTTCATTTTGGGGGTCAAAGGTCATTCCAGGGGCAGTATGGGTACTTGAGCGGGCTTCGTCGACGTATGGAATGAGTTTTGGTGTGGTGGTAGATGTTCGCCGTACGAGTTTTTAGTGATCACATTTTCGAGGGGTCATTTGGGGTTAAAAAAGGTCATCCAGGGTCATATGGGTAACTTGGGCCGTGCTTTGAGTATGGATATGAGTTTTGGTAGGGTGGTAGATTTTCGCTGTATGAGTTTTTTAGTGGTCACAATGTCGAAGGGGGGTCATTTGAGGGTCAAAGGTCCATCCCGGGGTCGAGGTGGTAACTCGGACGTCTTGACGTCATGAATGAGTTTTTGGTGGTGGTGGTAGAGTTTCGCATTTTTCTCCATACGAGTTTTAGTGGTCCGTTTTTGAAGGGTTCTTTGGGGGTCAAGGTCATCCAGGGTCAATTACTGTTTACTTGGCTGTGCTGTGAGTATGGTTATGAAGTTTTTTTGTGGTGGAAGTTTTCGCTTACTAGGGGTTTTAATTTTCCACGTTTTCGAGGTCTCGTGGGTCCAAGGGTCTCCGTGTTCATTTGGAAACTTTGGCTTTCCTTTGACGTCTGGCTATAATTTTGGTATGTGGTAGAGTTTTGCCGTACGAAGTTTGTGGGCATGCTTTCTCGATGGGGTCATTGTGGGGTCACAGGTCATCCGTGGTTATTATTCGGTAACTTGGCCATGCTTACTGACTGACCTAAAATGTCCGGACTGCTAATTAATTCGAATACAGTGCCTTCTTAAAACATTCCAGTATACTGATCTACGGTATACTCAAGTAAGGCGGGGCCCCCGCGCAGCTCGGGCTCCCCGCTAGTTAGTACTAAATTAACCACGTCCCACCGGGGGGGAAAGGTTCCCCAACGACTGATTACCGGTCGCACAAAACGCAAACGATAATGATCTAAGTTTTTATGTAATTGGGGTAAGTTCCATCCTTTTTGGTCATTTAGCGAAAGAATGGCATAACTGTAACGTGGGGGTGCGGTGTCCTGTCAAGATTGGCAGTTTGGGGGGGGCCCCCTTGCCTATACTTTCCTGTGAACATGTCAAAAATGGTACTTATGTATTATATATGACTGCCCTGCATGCAATACTGACATAGTTGTCGTTTTCTTTATTGGTAAGAGTAATAACAATATATGGCGTACCTTTTTCACCCAGCATTGCCAAATAATAACCGATTTGGCTTGCATGAATGTTGAAAACCCCCTTGATTTTGGAATTTTCAGATACGACTCTAGAACTCTCAGTTATGACGTCACTTTGACGTCATATGTAAACTATTGATATGTTGTACTTCATTTGAAGAAAGGGAAATCTGTAGCGACACACTGCTATCAAACAGATGTGTGCCCCCCTAATTATGAAAACAATGTGGACTACCCCCCCCTCCCCCCCCCCTCCCCCCCCCCCCCCGGAAGTTATAGAATTTTAAACCCTTTGGCAACGAGGGTTAACACGTTCTATGACTCAATGTTCATTTTGCTAATCCGACAGCCATTAAGGTATTTTACCATTTAAAAACGTTTAGATCATGCATTCCTTCCTCGTTAATAAGTTTTTAATATATTTTTATAGTCTATTGCTTAAAGGGACATAACACGTACGCTAATTTTTAGTTTACATCTTGATAAATTTAAATGTGAAAGGATTCTCACCATGAGTACTTCCATAAAGTAATTAGCTATTAGAAGACCAAATGCAATCGGGACTGATGTCGCATCCATGTTACTCAATAATCTCACACCTAGTGACGGTTTTCGCCTTCTCAGCGGCCATTGCTACTCATGTCTATAGTTTTCCACTATGAGTGTCAAAACAACTATTTACTTTTGATATCTAACATGTCTAATCGTTTTTGTATCCTTGTCGACGCCCATCACTGCAGTGATTATATATCCAATAAAAAATAACTACTTCACAGATTAACCTCGATACAAATAACGATAAGGCCTCCTTACTTCGGATTTAAAGATTTTTTCAACCACATATCCCATTGAAGAGTAGAGCCATTGAAGTCCCACCTGTCCCACATCACAGTTTCCGCTGCCAGATAAGCACAATATGTCATTCCAAGGTAAACGCATTGAATTTCTCAATGGATGTTACTGCAGGGTAATTCATTGATTTTATAGCAATGTTGCATTATGGTACGCTAATGAATGACTCTCTCGAGCATTACCATTCTGACATAGCATTTCGGCTGCCATTTAGTCCCACTTTTTAAAAAACTTATAATACAGTGACATTTGTGAGACCACTATAATAATCCGCTAAAATTCTACATCCATCACACCCTGCTTTATATTTGCTTGGCAACATGGATGGCCGCTCCTCCATCAACCCCCGAGAACCCTAAGCAAAACACCGCCTGATGATCGCCTTTATTTATTCAGTTAAATGAAACTGCTGGTTTTCAATTAATTAATCTTAGTACGGTACGAAATCTAAATCGCTGTAAGTGCTCTATTTTTTAGTACACACAGATAAGCAATGTTTTTTTTTTAGAGTCTTCAAATCCTTATTTTCAATAAGAAAATTCTGCAATGAGGGCAAGTTTTGTGCCTGCCGTCAATGTTATTATTCACGTATATGCTCCATTTGGCGATTTTGGGCCAATATTTTAGGGTAGTGGTAACACTATTTACTAAAAATAACAATAAATGGGGTTGTCACACTTTCCCAAAATCTGACCAGCATTGTTTATCTTCTTCTATAAGACTAATGGACATTCATCATGTATATGTTTGGGGAATAACTATTTTAAAAAGGAACATAACCAATAAGTTGCTAATTTTTTTGCCCCAAAATGCCACTTTTTACATTACAATGCTATGACTACCCAATTATAAACCAACTCTAGATTTAAATCACACAACCTTATAAAACTGTTTTTTGTAAAAATTTTTTACACTCGGAATAACAATTTAGAGGACATTTTGTGGTTCAGATTTGAAATTGTGCTCGAAAGTGTTACCACCCCTACCACCCTAAAAATTGCTCAAACAAAATTTGACCTATTAGACATACAGTGAACTATAAAAAGCAGTTATATCAAATCTTTTGCCCTCTTTCAGAGGTTTTATTACTCCCAAACCCAATGTATTTAGACAGTTCTATCTAAAACATTCAACCGTTCTAGTAGGTGAGACCCCAAATATCAGGGGTCAGTCCTCCGGACTATACCCTATCTCCACAATCCTAGATGAGATTACTATACCTCTGTAAATAAGTTTATTAAACAATGTATAGAAGTCACTTACATCAACAATAAGGAATGGGCAATCCTTTTTTAGAAGACAGCAAATGATATGCTGTGCTTGATACAAAAATATGTTAAGCAGCGAAGTGATCAGGACTGTTAGATAGCAGTGGCACTAAACAATATGATGACTTGGTAAGAGATCGTTATAGCAAGAAGACCATTAAGTGATGTGCATCATGGAAAACACATGCTTTTACGAACGTCTGAAAAATAGAAAATCTAATACCGCCCCAGATCTCCTCCCTAAAAGAGTGATGTGCACTCTTTTCCCCTCCCTTATAATATATCGGTCAGTTTCGAGATGGTAACTTGACGAGTTCTTCAAACATGAGAACCCAGCTGGCCCCCACTTTTCATGCTGGTAGTCCTCCGAAGTGGATCCAAGCAGATCTACAAAGTGGGTAACATTGTATATAGAGTCCCATTATGCAAATGAGGTATAACCATTGATTCCGTCATGCGCTTTATGACGTGCATAGCGCTTGACGAAATGAATGGCAATACCTCTTTGGAACCATGGGACTTCTATATGAACTCTCCCACAAAGTGCTTAAGGAGTCCACTTTGCCAGCCACAGCACACACATGTTGCTTATCTTAGAATGGCTCAGCTATTGTAAACATGCTCAACCCAGGCAAGGATGCAACTGATTTATTTCAGCCATATGTCAAGTCAGATTTGCAACATGTGAGTCCTGTTTGTTTTGGGTATGGTATTCTTCTTCTTATCGTTGTTCCAAACACTGGTTCTCAATTATTATCCAGCCAGATTGGGTACAGACGGTCGGGCTGCTCACTTGAATTCCGCAGGTCTTGTTTGTGTATTGTTGTCCCAGCAGTGGGCAGACCAAGAGATTTCATTGTCTGTGGTGCTGTGTCACAACCACAAGTTCTTATCCTGATCTTCTTCCAATAGCCCCACTTCCTACAAAGGAAACCTAGATCGGTCCCCTTCTGGTTCTCAATCTGTTGAGGCAAATCATCGCCATTCATCCCATGAGGAGTCCCTCCATGTGGGAGATTACCATTTCAATACCGATATATGTTACTTGGTTGATGGCAATCCTTTCTTTCCACAAGGCTACTCTCTTGAATTCCTTAGAGACTGTTTCAAGAGTTTAGACTTTGCTGAAGAAACTTTCTTCCTGGATTTAAGGCGGTTTGGCAGCAGTATCTGTCCAGACATATGTTGGCTTCGCGCACTTAATATCTTGGCAGGTTACTTCTTTTCAATGCTCGCCTAAGCTACAACGGATGTCTGGTGGAAGCAATTCCTGCTAGGACGTTTAAGTTGTCCGTTGGTGTTGGACGGAGGCATCCTACGAAGCCGCAGGAGGCATTTAATGGTGAATCAGTTTCTTGCCATGGGTTGCCTTTCCCATACAGGGCAGGCTACTCTGCACATGAGACACATGGCAAGTGCTGTCGATCTTAGGGTAAGTGGGCGATCACCCCATCTGGTGCCAGTGATTTGTTCACATGTTATTGCGTAACATACTTTAACTCTTTCGTCTCTTCGACGTGGTCCTTAATAAGATAGAGTTGGCACCAAGGTAACTCCTAGTAGACAGGGTTACACAGTGCTCCAGGGGTGTTTCCAGACCAGTTAACTTTCCCGACGTTTGGCTTCACGGTTGCGTAGATGGAAGCACACACCTGTGTCTTAGATGGATTTGCACGTAGGTGGTTTTCCTCGTCATGCTCGTAGTAAGGAGTGAGATCATCCATAGCTTTGGAGAGTCCTCTCGTCAACCCTGTTAAGTCCGGTATGGGAGAAGACATTGAAACAGTCTTGGAAATTAACAGCTCGATCAAGAGAAGGGTTGGAGAAAGACGACGAGTGGATCCAACATCGGCTAAATCTAGACATTGGCAGTCCTCTTAGGGTTGATGAGAACAAAACGACTCTTCAGTTTTTTGGGTCAATCGCATTAGAGAGTATGCAATTGACAACTGAACGTCGTTGTTCTCTGCCACTCTCTTGATGTTGTAAATCTTCTCCATGTTCGCATGAGGAAGCAGATGTACGAATGCTTTTACATGCCCTTGATTCAGCAATGCAAAGCGTCAAGAAACTCCTGTGAGAACGTTTGAACAGATGTGGTGTCTGGCTGTGTACCTACTTCATCAACTTCCATAGATTGATTCTGTGTTGGCATATTGGACTGGGCGAAATATGCGATACATTGCAGCACACACATTGCACACTCTTTGAGTGCATGAAAAAGCAGCAGCTTGGCATTCTTTCATGCTTTTACAGGATGTGAACAAAAAACTTTTCATTCTTTGCAGGAAGTAGAACGAAACCAGCCTGGAACATATGGAAAGCTCATGAGAGCCACCGCTGACTTTGATCTCGTTTCCAATTTTCCCCCTTCATCAATTACTGCAACACTCTTGCTATTCGTTCGCGATTTGTCATTCTCTTGTATGCCCCAGAACAAGTCCGCATGAGTTGGTCAACAATGCCTCGCAAATACCTTTCACTCAAAAAGGCGCTGGAAGGAATACCACCTACACAGGCCAGCTCTCATTCAACACATTAACCGATCACCCTACCAGCAGGATTGTTTGAAGTCAGCATGATCCCATTACCCCCTGAGTTGGGGGCCTTCACAAAGTGAATGGGGTTGGCTTCAATGAGAGCCATTGTTGGGAGCCATTCTGGACACCACTCCCTGAAGTTATTGAAGCATGCCGAAAACCAGCTGCTATGTTTCAGGTGCAAACACTGATTTACAACCCGATGTGAATTTGTACTGGCATCCTGAAGTGCACAACTTTTATCCGTTGGTGAGTGTTGAGGCACAGAAGCTGACCAATAATGGAGGACTTGTATGTTAACTTTGTTTGAAAGCTTTAAATTGGATGAATAAGGGTGCTCTCTTTAGAGGGATTATAACGTGATACTGCAGGTGCGTAAAATTGCCTATGCAACAGAGGATGATGTGGGATCAGGTGTTGTGTACTGCCCAAGATCCATTTTGGTGTCACCTGCCTTTAGGCTGGAGACGCATATGATCACTTGTTGATGTCTGTTTTCTCTGTTGATGTCTGTTGTCTGTTGTGAAAAGGTTAACATTTGCAGTAATATCTGCATCCGTGATGATTAAACCAAATTTGCAGTCCTCGGTGCCACTGGATGGATCACGGTTGGCTGAAAGTGTAAATAACCTCACTTGAAAATTGAAGTTCCATTTGGACCAACCTTGGTTTACGGGCGATTACATGCAACCCTCATTTTTTTTTTTTTCTTTGTTTCAAAGGTCCAATCAATTCAAAGGTCTATCGGCCCTATCATTCAAACCGTGACAGCAGTCGACACACGCGTCCGAGACCGTGATTATTTTATGAATCAAAAGCAAAGCATTATCTGGTAATTTGAAATCTATCCATTTGTACCGACGTAATGAACCTTCATGTATCCTCCTAAGTAATGGATTATTGGATTCTGACTTAAAACACCCCTTTTTATTCTAAGAAATACTTTCCCAGTTAAATATGTAGTTTTTACACATTTTTTTGGCACATTGGTAATCTCTATCAATCAGACGTATGTTTTTAAGTTTTAAGTGTTTTTTTACCTCATTTGGACTTTCGTGACCTCTAGGTGACATGGAACTTGACCTGTGCAGGTGGTTCCAAATCTAATTTTGTCAAATGGATTATCTACCCTCTGCCAATTTTGGTGCTTTTAAAATACAAAAGCACAATTCTTGCCACTATCATCTGCTTAAAACTACATAGACCACAAACCATATCTGTCACCAACTTCCCCTATGGTACCGTTGGCACCCCATGACCTTCTTTCTAACATTTCATATTAGACAGCACTTTACTACTTTTAATCCCATCCTCTCTTCTGTCTCCGACCATATCCTGGCGTTCCCCAAGGCTCATACTTGTCCACTCCTCTTCTTACTTTATGTTAATGATATCCCCAAGTCTAATCTTACCAATTCCTTTCGTTTGTTCGCTTTTTGCTGATGATACAACAATGTTTTCCTCTCCCACCCTAACCTAGAAACCCTAACCACTATTCAATACGAGATCACCCTGTCTCCAACTGGTTTAAAGCTCAACAAACTTTCCCTCAATGTTAGTAAAACTCCTTCATAACTTCATCATTTTAACCCACGAAAAAGAAACATCAGGGCCAATCGAATAGACAGCCAAATCGAGGCAACTCAATCCTCCTACTGACATTACAAGTTTCTTGGTGTTGTCTAGTAGAAACTCAACTGGAAAAATCCACACCACCAAAATAACTAACTTATTGCCCGCGTAATATTGGGATTCGATAAATAAGACATAACTTACCCTCAAATATTCTGTTTCCCCCTCTTAACACTTTATTCTCCCCTACCTGTCTTATGAAATATAGCATGTGCAATTACACCACCATTCAGTTTGATTATAATCTCTGCCCTTGGACTTTTCCTAACACACCCCCACGGAACCTCACTACTTTATTCAATTCAAACTTCAAAAAAAAGCCATTCGTACTTACCATTCAAATATCTACCCATCTACACTTGTTCTTTAATTAGCTAATACTTACTTTAAACATTATTGGACCTTAACCAAATTCAATTCAACCTGCTCTTTTATGTATCGTTTGTTCAAACACTCTACCTAACATTTTATTAACCAATTTTTTTCACCACAGGTATGAAATCCATAATTACATAACCATATATGCCCACCACTTTATATCTATATAAACCATCTATGCATAATTAATTTTCCTTAAAGTACCGGAACTAAAATTTTGAACTCTCTAGGCACGGATTTAACTAACCAAACTCACTAATACTTTAAAAATAATTACACAAAAATATCTTATCTCTAAGTATGAAACTTGAGAAAATACTCATCCTTTCTTCGTTTACCATCTGCCGCGTGTTTCTGTTTTGACGGATTGCCACATCTAGGTAAACCACCCCAAAAATCTTGACATGTGGTTTCCCCTCTTTTAACCTATTCTCCACTCTCCTTGTATTTTAATTGTCTGTCCCCCTCGTCTTGTCTTGGTTTTCCCCTCGTCCTCGTCTTGTTCCTGTCTTTGTCTCTGTCCTTGCCGATATATTACTTCATTCTTAGAGCTATTTTAAGGTGGGGCCAATCTTAAAGCTTAAAGCTTTACGTTTAAATTTCTCTCCTTCTATATCATGTCAAATAAGTATCTATACTCCTTATTTACTCTTGTCAATTGTACTGTATTTATTTTATATTATCATTATTTTCATATATATTTTTAATATTTATCTTTGTTTTGTTCTGAAATCTAATATATTTTTGTTCCTCAAATTTTTTAACTGATTATTTGCATTCTAAGACTTTGTATCAGGACTTACCTTTGCATTACATGACTTGTGTATACTGGTTATTCGAGATTTTTTTATAGTATTTGAGATAAGTAAATAACTTGAACTTGAACTTGAATCACCTTTTTTCTCTAAATATTAAAAAAACCTGATTATTTTGGTCCACCCTGTATTGGTTTAACAAAGAGTAGGGATTGATATCAGTTATGTAAAAGAGTGAAAAAAACCGAGTGAATCTTAATTCGACTCGAAAAGGTGACTCAAAAATGTGTTGGTTAACCGTCGTCTTACCAAGGGTGGGTGGGGGAGGGGTCCCCCTAGACTCGCCTCCGAGGCCTAACATGCTAAACTTTCATAAAAAGCTTTCTAGGTGGCGACGAAAAAAGAAACTCTGTTTTTAAACGGGTGATCGGGACCTTCGAGGATGGTCGGTCGGTTCGAGCGATTTTTTTCTTTTTTAATTTTTTTTTTCTTTTCTTGATTCAAATTTGGCTTAAAATAGCCCAAAATCTAAAATTAAGAGAAAAAAATGAAAAATGTTTTACAAACACCAACTTGGCCAAAATTGATAAATTTGGGCAAAAACAGGAGCTTATTTTACATGGATTTTTTGGAAAAACTAAAAAACATTCTGCAAAACTGAAAGATCAGGTCGTCGGGCCCGCAAACATGTTTTTTGTTTTATTTTTTTCTGTCCCTAATCGTTCTCTCATCCTTTCCCGTTCATTTTAGCGAAAAAAATGTTGTGAAGGTAGCCAACCTTCACCGGGGATAGGTTATGCCGTCAAAGTCACCCAAGGATATTTTATGTGCTATTTGAAATCTTATTCACAGTTTTGGCTCTAAACTCTATGTTGATGAAAAACTAGCCAATTGCCATCATAAGAGCTGAAACGCATGACATCCTAAGTTCCTACGTTTTTTTAGTGCAAATTGGATTTTCGCGCCTATTTTTTCTGATGTGGGAAAATGCCATTTTCTGTCCCGACTCGCGGATTGATTACGTCATTGTGACAAGCATCTAGGTATTTTGGTAACTTATTTTTGGCATCAATGGAAAGAGTGGACTAGCTATCCATTATTAATCAAAATCGGAAGCAGCGGGTTCTATTATAACGAATTCCTTTCGAGGATGGTACCCCCCCCCCCTTGGTAACCGGGTTACAAAAAGGCTCGTATACTAGGGTTAATTCCTCCAAAAAGAGCGCAATCACTGACTTTCACTCTAAAAAGATTGAGAGTGACACTAAACAAAAAGTCACTCTAAAATGTTTTGATTTCTTCAAACTAGATGGTCTAAGGCATTAGAAAGAAGAAGGGAAGGGCAGGGAGGAAGGGGGGGTGGGGGAAAGGGGAGGGGGGAGGGGAGGGTGAGGGTTAAAAGGGCCAGGGCGGGGGAAGGGGGCGGAGACAGGGGCCCGATCTGTTAACCATGTTGGGGATGATTATATATGCGAGGCGTCTTGCCGCAACAGATCGCAACACGGGTGGGGTTGGAGGAAGGGAGTGGGCTGGGTGGCAATCGTATATGAAAGTGACGTACCTGCATGCTCCTATACCGACCCTGATATCAAGGAGCTATTCATTGCAAAAAAGGAAAAAGGGTCACTATTAAGTGTAGAATAAAAGGGGGCATCCATATGTCAGCCTTCAGATAATGGAGGATGAAGTGATGCCAAAGTGAATTAAAAACATCTAGACTGACTATAGATTATAGGAAATAATCATATATATCGTCGTGGGTTCTGCATAGGGTCGAATCAGCATAAATGCTAGTTATGAGAAAACGGCTTTTTTGAAAGTTTTGAGTTAATTATGAATGTGTGCAATTAAATTAAATGAATGGCAATGGCTATTTTAAGTGGTGTAGGTTAAAGACAGTGATGGTTACTAAACTGAACTGCAGTATTATTAAAATTACTTACGAAACAATGTTTTAGTCAAAAAATGGCCACTGAATGTGATTTGACAGTTTGTCAAAACCCACATGTTTGACTCGCGTGTTCTAAGGAGTCGAATACGTATTCAATGCATGAAACCGTTGATTTCTAATGGTGGTATGGTGAGATTACTATTGCTACGGGGTTTATATTTTAAACTGATGATGCCGATGTGCCACGATGATAAGCATAACGATGACGGTGATATGGTGCCAATAACGCTGCAATAGGCAAACATCGAGCTTGACGACGAGAATGATGCTACTGATCATTGTTGATGATGAATTTGAGTTGATGATGACGGACGACACCGATGATGATTACGATGGTGACAATGACGATGATGACGCGATGCCGATGATGTGATGATAATGATGACGACCGATGACGATTGACGATGTCTATTGCCTTGTGTTTACTACAAACAGTGGCAAATTTGTATACAAAGACTTCCATAAGCGGTTTTTAAAATGGGAAACAGTCACTGTTGCATACTATCGTTCGTTATAAAAGATAGCGAAGATTCTGACCTCGATGACCAACGAATTTACAACCTCTACAAAGTTGGCTCTTCTGTAAATTAATATATTAATTAGTCGCCAATATATTTTAACTCATTTTGCAGAAAAACACACAAATTTCGGTGGTAAAATACGTTAGAAGGAACATTTGTAGTGCATGTTATATAAAAAAATTACTAAATAGGTATGCAGGTTGAACACAAAATGATATTGGCTAGAACTGTTTCAAAAATTGAGCTCAGAAAATATTAAACTGTAACTGGAAAATGTTTAATAACTTCAAAAGGGTTTTGGAGGATAAAAAAAGTGGGCTATACAACTTTTAACAACCATATTTTCTCGTTTTCTTAAATTACAAATACATTATATAGTTCCACATTGTAAAGTAATGGACACGCTTACATTTCTACCAAACTTGAACGAATCAACAGTTAAATGGGTATATAGTCAATAGTAAAAATCTAACATAATTTAAACAATTTAGGGAGGGCCGGCCCTAACGCTTATACAAACAACTCCCAAAGAAAATATCAATTTATTCCTAAAGGGCGGATTTTTTAAATGATGTATTAGTATTTTTTTAGTTTTGCAGAAATAGACTCATCCAAGTTAAGATCAAAGAAAATCAAACTCTTTCAACACAATATGTTACCAAGTTCTATTTTTGTAACCACGGTTACTAAGGGGTGGGTGGGGGTGCCATGGTAAACACATCGAGAATTCATATTATAAAGCAATAGATGATTCGATGTTGTTGGTATTTGTATGTTCCAAATAACCTTTGTCACCTTCGTCACAATGACGTCAAAGTCACAAGTTGGCACAAAATTGGTCATTCAGAGAGTATAATGAAAAAAAATGAAATGCTGCATCAAAATATCTATGGTTTAGGAATAGGATATGGAATATTGGATTGCAACATGCGGGGATTTTGCCCCAAATGATATGGAAAATGACTAGTTTTTAATCAAAATAATTAACTTGTAAGGCAATAAAGCGCAAAATATTAAAAACAAAATGAACTGTAACGTACATAAAGGGTTTAATGTGAATTTGTATCATTGTAATAGGCCGAATAATGTGAAAGCCGAGGTCGTTTAAACAAACTAAATATGGCGTCCCATTTTTTTATTATTTTTTGTCCGAGGGTACATTATGAGCCAATAGATGTTATTACAAAACCTTTATTTCTATTATATAACTAAAAAAACTTTATTGTTTGTTTATATAGGTTTTAACTCGGGCTAATTGCCTCCTAAGTTATGTGTATTTTGTACGCTGATGAATGAAAATGATAAGAAGACAAGAGAACAATAGCCCCCAACCCTAGGCACCGAGAAATGGCACCATGGAGGGCAGGAGAAGGCCGAAACCGCCGACAGGGAAAAAAACACAAAGGGGGTTCAGAAGAGATTTTTAACAGGAAAAGATAGAATAAGGAAGGGTAAAGCAAGGGGCGTGGCCTGAGCGAATCGGGAAGAGAAAAACTCACAACACACAATCGAATTAGAAGATAAACCAGTGTGACCGGTGACTAGTTACCGGGGTCGTTGAGTAATTTTCTCCTCCCCTTGGTTAATACGAGGGTTTAATGTCACTAGTCCCCCTAACAAGCTGATTTAAATTGGGGTCATTGTACAAATATTAAAACTACAAAACTGGATATGTTCTTTTTTCACGTTTACGAGGAAAAGCACCAAACCAGATGGTTCATTTCGTACAGTACCAATTTCAATTAAAAACACTACCATTAAAATTAAACTGTGTGAAAAATTATGAGTATACCATTCCCTCGTGAAGATAAATGTAAATTTCAACGATGCCTTAAATCTTGACAGAACTATTATCGCGATGGATCAAACTGAACCAGAGTAGCCATTTTTGTCCCAGCAAACTATTCGGTCGCAATTTATCTGTGTGCTTGGAGAATTGGACAGGCAACAGGCTCTATCGAATACGTATTCGATTGTCTTTGCACAAAACCCCGTTGTCTTTTTAGAACAAATGGGTGTTACCTTCGCTGCGGCTATGTTGGTTTAGTGAGATGGTTAATTTCATTGTTATTTTTTGTGGGTTACAATTTAAAGAGTACATAAAAGGCAAACCGAATCAACTATTAAACTCCATTTGACAAAAAAGATCAGAGTCCACCACTATGTCGTGGCCAAGACGAGAGCGGAGAGGAGAGGGAGATGAGAGGCGAGCGAGAGAGAGAGAGAGAGAGAGAGAGAGAGAGAAGGGAGAGGAGAGAGAGAGAAGGAGAGAGAGAGAGAGAGAGAGAGAGAGAGATATATATATAGATATACTAAAGCAACATAGTCCTCCTGATGTCCATGACGAGATAGTCTTCTTAACTTTTGCCTGGTTTTGTGTTTGTCGTTCTCATTGACTCTTTAGTGTGAAGAGTTGCGTGAAGAAAAAGCTATTTTTATTTTAAGGAAGCAAACTCAAGGTGACATTATACCAAAAAAAATCTAACACAAAGATAGATATACCCAAAATGTGTTCTAGACGTCATCTAAGTCAGCATCTCACAGCTCTTGACTACGCAGATGATGTAGCTCAACAGCCGATCGGATCTGTGGGTCACATTAGATTTTTTTTAATTACTAAACCATTCATGAGAATGCTGCATCTAAAGGCATTACATCTAAATGCAAAAGACGAACGGAATATGACCTCTGTCATGAGGGGAAGAGATATCATCAACCTGCAAGCAGACGGTACAATTCAAAGAGATCAGGGATTCAAGAATTGGGGACCATGTCTGGCGACAAGAACAAGACTTCCTGTCACAAAAATGACAAGTTGGAAGAATACATGCAAATTAAAACTACCCCAATTATGGTAATCTGCTATCTCCAATTAACCCAAGCTGAACAGTTCTTTAGAGCCTGTGTAGAGAGGGTCCTGTTATATGATCGGACCTGTACCATGAAGAAGAGCTACGGATTAAACTGAATGTGCACCTACACCAGGTTTTATGCGAGTAAAATACACACATAATGGCGTGATCACATGATCAAAGCACAGATATATGGAGATTACTCCTTCCAATGTAATCTTCTGTTTGCCCGGTCTGTTGCCCAATGCGAGCACTGACTTGCCGGTCACTGTAATCGGGCGATTTGCATAATAAATTAGAGTGATGCAAGTGGGAAGTACCATGACACAAACAGGGGTCGTCGCCCGTTTTGTTTCCCGTTAAACATGATGTGATTGATTGCATGAGACCATCCAGCCAGGAGCGATCCATCGGACATCCACAACGTTATGATCTGATTGGGACATTTGGCGCTCGCTACATGGTTGAACTGCAATCTTGGTTGCGGCCGCTATGAGGGGAGTGGTGAGCGAGGGGAGAGATAGACATTACACCCCACACATGCCTGAGTGGTGTAATATCGGTACCGGATAGAGATCAGCTTGTGTTACATTCCACAACCTGAAAATTTTAGAAAGAATTACAAAGCTCCAAATGCCAGTAACTACATCCAATCTTCGATGTTTTCAACAATATAAATAGATCCAGAATAGAGATGGCATATAATTGGATTTGCCAGAGGAGGAAGTATTCAAGCTCAATGCTATTTACCACACTGAAACACCGATGAGTAGTTTGAGCAACACACATGTACTCTTTTCCAGCGCATTGTTTCTAACAGGGGGTCAATGAAAATACGTTACCCAACTGATGCCTCTAAAACTCCAGTATAGACCATCGCTCTGGCGTGTCTACCAAAATCTCATGACCTGCAGGTGAGACCCCAAGACTACATTGTCACCATCATAAGGGATCATTTATTCCTTCAACGTCCGATCTATCTGGAATGTCTTCTTGGGAACATCCTGCAATAATACCAAAATAGGGGCTTTGGGGGACAGTGGGAAAATTTGCCAAAAATGGGGTTCTAAGTGAAAGTGTTTAAAAAAATGAGGTCTGTGTGTGACAACCAAGGCTTAAAACATGGGGGTCACCTCTACAGTGGGCGTGACCCCTGGGTGCTAATCTTACTGATAGTATCCACCTGACTGACTTGCATGGGATTGTATTCTTGGTTCTATATCCTTAACGTCCCTGGAGTTAAAAGACTAACAACCTGACGATTACCGCCAAAAAGAGCTAAATGGTTAGGTAGCTGGATTGTGTTTGTTAGATCTGGGCGCATCCCTCCCCTGTAAAACGGGGTTCCGTCTCCGATGTGATTTTGAAGAAGGGCAAAAACAAAAAATGGGCATTCATTTAGGGATTTTAAGGATATGAAGCCCCAAAAAGAATATTCAAAAATATCACTGTAACAGAAGGGGCAAGTCACCTAGAAGCGGGAAAAACTAAGTGCGGACAGCACAGGAAATAGAAACGAAGCAAGGGGGCACTGGATCAAGGAAAGCGAAAATGTTTGGGAACGGCGAAGGGGAGGCGGTTGGGTTGGGAGCTTGCTGGGGAGGACAATAAGGAAAAAAGGGGAAAATTAAGGGAAGAAGAGTATTAGGGAAAAAAAGGGATATGGGGGTCATTGGAAAACTCTTACAACGGAATCCATGTTTGGAACAGAGTAATAATATTGACATTTAGCAGTGTTGTAGAGCGAAAAATGGGTTGTTTTTTATTCTTTACATGATGGGGTGACGTCATTTTTAACAGTGAAACAGCAGATCGGTTTGTCATTACAATCCTACAATGATCTATGACAGTGAAAATTGTACTGGTGACTAGAGGATTTTTTCACAGAGTGAGTGTTTCATGTCATAAAACAAATGGAGGAGAGGCCTCCTCATAAAGGACTCATACCAAAAAAACCTGGTCAGGGAAAAAGATCTCATGAAAGGAATATACCAAAAAGAAACATTGGTCAAGAAACCACTTCAGATGAAAAAAGAACACATATCAAAGAAACACAATGAAAAATGAAAACCTGATCAGGGAGGAACAGTGAGAAGTAGTGATTCAATTTAAGGACCTTCACACCAAAAAGAAACCCTAGTAAGGAGTCAGGCTCGTATTAATTAAAGACTCATACCAAAAAAAAAATAATCTGGCCAGGTGGTACGATTTTTCATGAGGTGACTCACACCAAAAAGAAGCACCACAATGGTCAGGACAAAAGCTTATTATTAAACAAGGAACTTCACTTACAAAAGGAAAAAAAGATTTTCTAGCCTGGTCAGAAAAGAATTCTCATGAGATGTGAGCAATGCTTGATACGTCAACATTTACATTACCAGAACAATGAGAACTGCATTATAATGAGAAAGCACACATTTGCTATTTGGCGGCCACTTTTTACTTTTGTCTAGAAGTTTATTGAAATTTAAGCCATTCAAAGAAAAAAAATCTATATAAGGAATGACATTTGCCAAACTAATTATTTGTTCAGCCGTCACTGAGAACAAAGTAAAATCGAGTTTTTTTTTTTGTTTTTTAAGGTTTTTTAAATTTACAACGTGACTGCTTTTGGAGCTTGGAAGCCATGTATTTGGTCGCTTTTGAAATATATTCTGTAATAAACTATAACTCATATAGAATGGCTGGTTCCTGTTAAGTGCCCATCCATAAACTGATTACATTTGGCCAGGCTAATACTACGGCAAAAATCTTCTACACCTGTTTGGTGATATTTCACAAAAATGTGGTAGTTTTGGCGCCCATCCCATTTGTTTTTGGGTCCACAACTTGATTGTAAACCACCACTCTTGAATGATAAATTCTTAAAATAATATAGCTTGTGTCTGTTTATATTCACGTAATAGCATAAAAATTGTTTTCCGTGCCTTACCTAAGAAAAATACAAACTTTCTTGGTAAAATTTCGCTACTATTTCTATAATTCTTACTAAAATTGGACATTTTGGAGACCCCTTTGTTTTGTTTACGAATATCCTAAAATTGCTCAATGCTGATGAACTGTCAGCAGTTGATTCTTATAATGGATGGTCTAAGGAAGCCCCAATCCACAAAAAAACGCATAAATAGTATATTTTCTAAGTAAACTGGTTGGCATCCGGACTATTATAACATGCTATGCTTATTTATTTACTGCATTTAATTTAGTTATTTATTATTTCGCATTTCCTCAGTTTGTTCATTTATTTTTTTCGGTTAATTTTTCTTGATTTGTTCAGTTAAAGATTGGTTTTAATAACAAATCCTTTGTTTTTTTATTTTGCGTAAATTTCCAAATTTACATACACGTGCCATTTGGAAAGTAGGCAAGTGAGTGACGACGTGGTTTTTACTTTTTATATTATTTTTGGACAACAAAATGTTTCACTTTGGAATCGCCACACGCTTATCCATGTATAGAGGTCAGTGGTGATAACACGTTGTAGCCGTTTTTTTTTTTTTATCTGTGATTTTGAACATATTCGATCGTCAAGTCATTCAGAGGGCTAAAGGTTAGTCAGAGTACTTCCTGTAAAAAGTTGACGTCTACTATAGACCAGGTAACATCATACGTCACTTCTTTTGTTGCCTGCGAATCCATTCCTTGCGGAATCGTTATGGCCCATATATTAAAACTCTACCAGATACAATTGCCAGGTGTAACAGTCAGGCCGACCTTTTCAAGATACCAGGCCCTAACAGTTTACAAACATTGCGCGTTAACTGGTCTATGTAGATTCAAAATTAAGTGAGGAATCTTGCATATATGACGAGTGTGATGTTGATATGGGTTCAATCCCCGGCCATGCAGACACTGGCCTTTGTTGCCCATTACAAAAACATATTGAGACCATGGTACAAAGTCCTGTACAGAATCAGCTTACTGGAAAGTAGTGCATTCAGTTATACAGTGGTCTGTTAATGATTGAAGTGAAGTTATGCCATTGTCGGCCCAGGATGTCAAATCCGTTTTGCGCTAATCTCTAATACAAGGATGGCCATTTGATGACCAAATACAAACTTAGTTGTGTGTGTGTATTGGATTATTAAGATATGACATTATTTCTCCATGCTGTGAGAAGCGGATGATATTGTGCAGTATCCAAAGGTAAAGTATGTTCAAATTAACAACGTTTAATGAAATAAATGGGTGTTTTCATCCTGATACTTCAATTGTTGATAACATCAGCTTCTATATGAGAAATGATGATTTTAGATCCTCAACATTGATGTACTAGCTTCTTTCTAGATATTTTAGATATTTTAGAGTATCATAACTTTTTTTACCAGGGCCATTAAAATAATTCCTCTTACCCTGCAAAAAACAGTGTTAGAAAACGTGGTGCCAAATTAGAGTTTAGAGATTTGACATGTTTAATTCCAAACACTTGGCATCAAATGTTATAAACACCTAAATGCCCAATCCCTAAACATGTTAGATTTTAAAAAGTTTAGTATAAGATTTATTAAGATGTTGAGTATTTTAAAAACAGACAGTCAAAATGTTAGAACGGTGTAAATAGTGTTTAGAAAAAGTTAATTTTTTCAAAATGTTTTAGAAACGTGGTGCTAAATAGTGTTTAGAAAAACGTTTATGCAAAGTTTTTAGAAAAAAAATAAAAAAAATAAAAAAAATAAAAACTTTTAATGAGGTCTCATTATTTTGACATCACTTACATGTATAAATACTACAATGGCTCGGTTGTATAACAAGGTGAGAAAAAACAGTGTTTTTTCACATTTTTGACATGCACAGGATATTTTTAAATAAAACGCGACTTCTTATGGGATTAAATGTCTAATACGATTTTTAACCCAGCGCACCCTCCTCAATTTCAACTTCTACAGAGTGAATAAAAAAAATTGTGCATGAAAAAAAAAACCAAAATTTGACCCTGATGTTCTCAAAAACTGTAACGCAGTTTGTCATTTTCATGATCTGCATATATTCGACTTTCTTATGCTGAAAAAATGAAGGCTTTTGGGTGAAAATGAGGATATGAAAGATATTTCGAGGGTGTGATCCATTTTACCCCATTCCAATGGGATTTACATAGTTCACGGGTTTTCAGTTCCATTTTTGTATGAATTTGATGGCAAATCTTTCTGACAGACCTTTGACTCACACGAAGTACATTGCGATAATCAGGATTCAGTAAAATCGATGACAATTGAGGCATGAACGACTATTAATGAAATGTATCAGATATTAATTTTAAAACATTCAAAAAGACAATTATTACTGGTCATGCTGGTGGTCCAGATAGCGAAAACAAGGTCCTTTCAAGAATGTATGCTCTAATTTAGCTCCAAGTAGCATCAAGACATTGTCATAAGCTGTGGACTAACTTCGAAGACAATTCTTCAAAATTCACAATGTTAACTCGATATTGAGGAAGGGCCTTAATTAAAAAAACTTGAACTAAATAAACAGACATAATCATTTCTTTGCCAGGCTTCAATAATCCCATTTATACATAACATTGATAAAGTTTTGAACTGTGAATGATGACTTGTGGATGGGTCTGGGGGGTAAGAACAATATCTTTTAGAACAATGATATTTTGTGCATGCAAATAGTGGTATATACTTTAGCTGTATCAAATTTGTTTAAAACATGTCATTGATCAATTAAAAGTCCGTCTTATCACGTTGATTTGGTGCAATACATTTGCAAAGAACTCTCATCCGAATCTGTTTAAAATATGTCTAAACCTGCTGTTGATCCATTTGAAAGTTTTTTTTTATGATCTATTTCATGTTGGAAATATTTCATGACAATGTAGAAAACTTACAGGGTTTATATTATTTTATTTTTTGAAAAAGAACGGTGTTTTGTTTTACCTTTAAATGCCCATTGCCCCAATAAACTACAGGACTTTTAGGAAGAATATCATGGACAATACGAAAGAGGTATATCATTTACACCAAAATGTGGTTTACTGTGTAAACTCCTTTAGAATGGGAGAAAATCGATCAGCCGCGAAAATCTTTTATATTTACCTCATTTCTTCACCAAATTCCTTATTTGTTCAGCATAGAAAGTCGAAAATATGTAGATAATGAAAACATCAACCGCGTCACAGTTGAGTAAACAGGTCAGGATCAAATATTGCATTTTTTCATGAAATGTTTTTTTAATTCACTCTGTATAGTAGATTTCAAATTAAGTGAGACTCCTTGCATATTTCCATGAGCGATATTGATATTCAACTTAGTACAGTTTACAATTGATACTTTATGTATTATTATATAATATACTGTATTATACATTTCTGTCTCGTACGATATGTTATGCTAAATAAATTGAATCTTGAATCTTGAAAATCTTGAATATGGGCTTCAATCCCCGGCCATGCGGAGATTAGGCCTTTGTTGCAATTACAAAACATTGTGTCCATGGTACAATGTTACTATACAGAATCGGCTTACTAGAAACTGATTGATTCAGTGTCCAATGGTCTGTGATGATAGAAGGACTTTGCCATGGTTGGCTAGGACGTGAAATCCGTTTTGCGCTAATCTTCTTAATAAAAAGTTTGGTCCAT
The DNA here is from genome assembly GCA_023653785.1 of Ophioderma brevispina. NCBI lineage: Eukaryota > Metazoa > Echinodermata > Ophiuroidea > Amphilepidida > Ophiodermatidae > Ophioderma > Ophioderma brevispina. Next base: position 25,977 of record JAMKCH010049496.1, on the reverse strand, counting down.
TTTGATGGCCCAAATAAAAACTTGAGTTATGTTATGTGTTCAGGATATACGAAATGAAATAGTTCTACAATGGTGTGATAAGGAAGGATATTTTGCAGTTGTCCAAGGGTAAGTATGCCTAACTAACAACGTTTGACTAGAAGTGTGTTTTTGAGATACTTCAAATTAAACATCCAAGCTATCTAGATTGAATTTAATGTATTTTAGGTCAACATTGATTTACTAGCTACATTACTATACATTGTTTGAGTACTACCCCACCCTTAACGTTTTTTACCTGTGGCCATTAAAACATAATTCGAGTTTACCTCTAAGGTGAATGGACAAAGCTATAACCTTTTTAATGATGCCCTCGCGAGGATCACTTAGTTTGAAATCGACTATACCTCTACAGTGTAACAAAAATCTGCAACTGGAAAAAACCTATTAACAATATTCATCGTGTCAATCTTCTCTTAACAAAACCCATGTACGATATGAAAGCCTAATTATTCTTATTGAAATTGTCATTTACACCAACGTTAAACACTGGGGTGCTCTAGCCAAGTGATGAATTTAGTTCGGCTACTTCATCTGGATATTAGTCAGGAGGAATCGTGGGCGCAGGGTGACAGCATGGAAATGGAGTACAGACTTTTTTCTTATCGATCGATTTTTGTTTATTGAGGACCTAAGCAAATAATTTCAGGAGGGTGTGCAAATTGTGGCCGTGTGCATTTATAAAAATCCAATATGACCCGCTAAAACTTCAATTCATTCATAATGGCCATGATTTTATGCTCTATATCCAGGTTTAAAGCACGAGGAATTTAACTAGACGGGCTATTGATGTGATATGCGGACAACATTACATGTCTATACCCAGGGGGAACTCATATCTGACATTTCAGATGTGTTAACACTGCAACCCCTACTAATCAAGATGCAGCCAATATGACTGCCTTTTTGATGAACTACACCCAAAAACTGATCAAATGGTCACTATATTAAATGAGGAGAATATGTTAATTTTAATTTCTATAGTTCCACCTGTAGTATATTATTGGTTCAAGTTTGTGAATGGTTATATTGTAATATTCTATTGCTTATTTTAATGTACACACGGACATGTGGAAAGATCAATGTATTTGTTAAACATGTTTTAACCGTCTGTGTTGAATAAAGATATTATTATTATTAGTAGTATTAATTTAAATATTGGCAGCCAATTTTGATGTCGTAAGCATGCTGTCAAACCAAAAATGCCAAATACGAGTGTATTTCTAATTAAAACTTAATATCATTTGGATGCTATAACTAAAACAATACAGATGTATCGTTAATTTATAGGTTTAAAGAACCTAATGGGAAAATGCAGCCATATTTGCTCCCATCTTAACATTTTGATGTTCACGAAACAAAAATGCCAGCAGCTAAGGAGGTCAAGTGGTCAAATACTATCCGCCACCTTAATTGACACTTTATTAATAATATAATAATTAGTTGATGTAACTACATCTAATACACATATAAGATGGTTTTAAATATTTTTTAAGGCAGCTAGATGGCTGCCATCTTGAATTTGGAAAATGTGATTACAGAAAAATGCCCACAAATGAGGGTTTCTAGTGATTAAATACATACATCTCATAAGTGTAAAGCATAAAAATAAAGATACCTATAGACACGTCGAATCAAGCCTCTACGCTGATAAATGTGGAGAACACTGAAGGGTCCAGATATGCTCAGAATCCATTACGTAGAGGTGTTAAAACTAAACTTGGAAGGGTGTTCAATGTAACAGATTGAACCGTGCAGAAATGTATTAGAGTGTTCAGACATGATTTCTGTATATCATTAAATGGGTATAATACTGAGGGTTTGGAAATCATTTTAATGATTCAAGCGCAATATTTGAAACTTTTGAGAACGGCATATTGGATTTTTGTGGCAACGGTAATGCATAATTACATTACTAACACTAATCACCGGAGTACATGACAAAAAAGTGTCTCTATCAGAAACACTTAAGGAATGTTTAGGGAATTGTAGACATGTGGCAGCCATATTGGGATTTTCAAAAATGCAACGGGACCAAATTTTGACACCTTCAAAAAAACTTTGGCTTATGTCATATTAAACTAAAATCTATCGATAGAAAAGTCTGTACTCCATTTCATCCTTCAGGCTCGTGTGCGCAAACTTTACACCTGACAATATAGTGGGGGGCCTATGTTATCACAGAGAGTAATTTTATCAAGTTATTTAATGTTGGCAACCATTATAAATGTAGTCTACTGGGTCTGACTATCAGAAAAACGATTTGCAATTTTTCCCGTTGGACATTGTTAGTGACCCTGACACAAGGCAAAGGTCAAACTGGTCATACATTGCCCAAAGTATATCGACCTTGGTATCCAAATGTGGCAAATTTCACAAGGAATATTGAATATGATTTTATTTTTTTACTTTGAACTTTTTGTTTTCCTTGTTATATGCAAATAAGTTAACTAGAGACAATAATATGCATAAATTGCCTTATTCAGACCCCTGTCGGGTGAGTCCTGCCACAAGCGAAGAGTAGGCCGCATGTCTTTTGGCACAATGTATAGTGAAGCCTACACAACCCCATGATACCATGCCGATTTAATGCCTAGGGTAGGGAAACCCAAGTGTTTCATGAAAATGTACAAGAGAAAATGGGTTGATGTAGTCTATCCCTCGTATTACCAAGCCTTTTTTGTAACACGGTTTACGGGGGGGGCGGGATACCACCCCCTCGAGAATTCGTTAGGACAGTTACCCGATGCTTATGCATTTTGGAACCAGTGGAGACAGTTATGGTCCTCCTCTTTTCCATTGATACCAAAATTAGTACCAACATGCCTTAGATGGCAATCAACAATGACGTCATAAAGTCATTGTGCCGAAAAAATTGGCATTTTCCATAGAAAATAGGAGAAATCCAATTTTGCGATAAAAATCGTACGAATATCGGATTTTCATGCCGTTTTCAGCCTCTCAAATATGGCAATGACTAGTTGTACATTAAAACATAGAGTTTTTAGAGCCATAATGTGCCATAATATTGTCATTAAATGTCCATAAAATAGCTGTAGGTGCAAACCCACCCCCTACCCTCGCAACTGTGAAGGCATACCCTAACCCCGGTGAAGTGCTAAACTTCACATTTTTCCGCTTTAAAATGACCAGAAAGGATGAGAGAACGATAACCCATAAGCTTTTTACGAACGCCTTTGGCATTTTAAGCTCACTGAGGGGTGGGGGGTACCCCATTGGAAGCGAGGGTTATTAAACCAAATATATGGAATGAATTGTTGATATATATAACCGTGACACAACCACGATTCGCACTACAGAGACAAAAATTCTAATTATTCTTTCCATCCAGGCGGGGGTGGGCCCCCAACGGTCATTGACAGGGGGATATCATGTGCGACCAAAGAAAACACGTAAAAAAAGGTATAGTTCAAGTTATTCACGACATACTTAAAAAAGGGTAGCAAAACCACTGAATCTTGAAAAAAGGTGTGCCTTTTCACACTTGAAATGGACTTGAACTTACATATAGTGTACGATTTGGAAATTTCGGGTTTTTATAGTTTGGATCATTTTGTGTAAATGAGCTATCTAAGCCTACAAAGACAAAATTTCTACTGCTTAGGGGTCAAATATTGCCAATACCTATTAATTAAGGGTTAGGGATATTAAACATTACCATACTTGTTGGGGGGTTGCCTTTAGACCAAGAAATTTACTTGTACTGTTTACGATACTTTTTAAAAACTCCTTGTTTCGGTTTGGGTGGTGAGGGACTTGAAAATGTGAACTTTTGGTAATTTAAAAGAGACGCCACCCCTAAAATGGGCCCTTTTTGAAATCTCCTCACTAAAAAGTGGACTTCTTGTCAAACTTCTTCTACACCTTTGACCATTTTATGAACAAATCGATACAAATAGGTGCGACCTTTTGACACTTTTGTGGGATTTGTGTGTGTGTTGTGTGGGGGGGCGGGGGGGGGGTGCGACGGTGACTGACCTGCGATCTCGGGATATTCCCATATCCATACTGCCATGTTGCCAACGTGACGTTCATGAACAAAACTGAAAGCCTGGGTATGATTTTGAATTAGGTTCTGTAACAATTAGCTTCATTACTTTGGTTGGGGCATTACCCTAATTAATTTGCACACAGTCCTGTACACTAAGACCGGGAAATAATGATCAAGTTCAGTGAAAAAAGGTTCCATCAAGAAAGAGCTAAATTGAGATAACAGTGATGTTTAGAACACTTAAAAGATTTTGTTGAACGTATTGTTGAAACAAGAAATACACTATAAATCTATGGGACTAAGGGACAGCAGCCCGGGGACAGCAGTAACAATGTTTTCCAAGTTATGGCACATTTTTGTATGGACAAAAAAATTGCAATTTGTGTGGACACATTTTTACTAACTGTTGTAACACAATTCAGTTACTTAACCATGGGCATGAATAGCAGCGTATATAGGGGGGATGACTCAACTGATCTCCGCTTTAGCTAGAGACTATTCCGGGGGTCTATGGTTGAGAAGGATACAGCATAATAACAAATAAGAGAATCACAATTTTGTCTGCACTTTTTACAAACTGTGTAAACATAATTTGGATTACCAACAAATGGTAATTAATAGCAACTGTGATGCAGGGGTTGGATATATGCAGGTATATTCTCACACAAATAACCATAGGGGACTTGCCACAGACATCAGCCTAATTTGAGCCGGCTGGTATATCAAGACCCCTTTTTCCATGCCCCATTTGGTATATACAATGAGTGCGTTTTTCAGTAATTTCTCAATCGGAACCCAATTTTGCTAAAATTGTTGGGAAATAGTCAAATTATCTCAATCTGAAGTAAAAAATTGTCCACTTTGAGGGGAAAAATAGACAATAAATTTGCATTAAATTTGGCCCAACTTTGCATCTCTGGCAAAGCTAGGGTCCCTTGTTGTCAACAAAAATGTGTGTGTAGTTGGGTACTACTCCGGGGGCACGTTCCATACCCAAACCAAACCTGAGCCCCCTCCCGGGTATAGGGGTGACTCCTAACTTGATCTTGACTTTAGACGAGACTATCCAGGGTCTCTGGATGGGATCGAATACGAAAACATCATACAGTGTACTAGACTAAGATAATAAGTATACACACTTGTCTCTGAAGTGCGAATCGTGGTTATTTCACGGTAATAAAAACGATTCGTTCCATGGATTGGGTTTATAGACTACATCGATCATTTCTCTTGCACATTTTACCCCCCAACTGGCTTTACTTTACATGGGTATTATGTAATAGCAAGAAATAATGGGAATTTGTAGTAGGGTTCATTCGACATTTAAGCAGAAGTGTAGAGTGTTTACAGATGACTACAATGTGCAAGAACATGGGCCTCTAACTCTTGCTTTGGACAGGACTGGGTCTGCCATAAAGTGCAATTTATAATATATTGCTCTAATTATGTTATTTGCAATTACAAGAAAAACGAAAGGTCAAAAATAACAAAAAATAATATCATATTATAAATATTCCTTGTGAAATTGGCCACATTTTGGTACCAGGTCGATATACTTTGGACGATGTATGACCATTTTGACCTTTGATTGGTCAAGGTCACTAAAGGTCAACAGAAAAAAATGGCAAACATTCGATTGTTGAATAGTCAGACGCCAGTAGTATACGGTTTCTAGTGGTTTGCCAACATAACATGAATTCACCAAAATTTTTACATAGGCCCTCCACTAATATATTTAATCTTGGTAGTAGTGAAATTTATTGAAAAAGGGCAATGGATTGGTACAACTTTCAAAGACGTCGGTGACCAGATAAGTTTGAATGTTTTAATTCAGGGAGTAGTAGTATTGATGTAAAAAACTGCATTACATCTTAGATTAAAGTTAAACAAAGATGGCCATTGTCCTCAGCCTTGGTAACCATGCATCGACAACCGAATCACCACTGAGAGCGTTGTGATTAGGTTAACAACTTCCATTCATAGTCAAGAGGAGGTTATTCCTATTCATGTTTGTGGCCAAAATTTTGTGGCCAAAAATGATTTTCAGTTTTATAGGTTTAGGACATAACAGAGAACACTCCCAACTTGTTGTGAAATTTTCAGCGTCGTAGTTCCACCTAGGGCGCCTTTGAAGATTATACAGGGGCCAATTGATGATTATAGTTGCAAAAACTCTCACCAATGTGTTCCTCTAATCATAAGGATTCAGAAAAGGTATAGTTGCTTCATTGGGATCGCAAAAAAGGTCAAAGTCAATATTTTATCTACAGGGTCAAAATGCAAAAACAATGCACGGATTTCGAGAAAAAGGTTGCCAAATGGACGCTTTTTACCAATCCAATTCATATTCAAAATAGTTTTGCCCTATCCAGCTTACATTCTTACCATGGTAACACCCTAATTTGGCATGACTGAACAGAGTTCAATGGACACGGACTTACAGTCGAGGGTTACCATGGTAACGAGAGTGATCTTAGCTAGGGCAAACTATCTTAATATGAATCGATTTGGCAGTGGCGTAGCCGATGGGGGCGGTGGGGGGGGGAACGTGCCCCCGACCGTGATGTGTCGGTACAAACGGTCCTTGGTACATTTGTCTAAAGAGCTGTAAGCTGTTTTTTTGAGTGCGTGGGTGAATGCATGATAGAACTTCATGATGAAAATTGGTTACTAATAAACGATAATTTGTAAATATACTACCCTATTAGTATATCTTGCGTGACGAACAATTTTGTTTCCCCACCCCCCCCCCTCCGTCTTCAGAATTTGGAGGTGACGGTAAAAAAAGTTTGGGTCAACCGGCCGCTACGCTCGCGGGAAAAATATTTTGTCGGTACAAATACACGTTGTCTGTACTTCACAAATCTGTGTGCCCCCTCGTCACAAAATCCTGGCTACGCAACTGCGATTTTGGTAACAGGAAAATTTGAGACTTTCATTCATCTGTGCATTTGTGCATTTTTTGACTCCCGTAGTCCAAAAGTTCACCTTTGATTCTTTTTGTAATAACTCCTGAACGGTCCATCACGGATATGGCAACTACAACTTTCCTGAAGGGAAAAGAGAAGACGGGATAGGATAAGACATGGCGGGGGAAGGAGAGGGGAGGAGGACGTAGGGGGAAAGGGAATCCTTATGACTAAAGGAGCACATTGGTGAGGTTTTTTGCACAATCTCATCAATTTGACATTTTTCACACCCCCTGTTACAACTTCAATGCCGCCCTCAGGTGGAAATATGATATTTGAAATTTCATAACAAGTTGGAAGTGATCTCTGTGATGTCCTTATTTATTTTGGTATAAAAAAAAGAATGTATGCCCGTATACTACTGTGTTATTTTTTTTCAGTGTACAACTGAATGGACTTAAATAACTCCTAACAGAAAGAAGCCCATCATGGTCAAAATCAAGATTCTTTTTATTGACATACGATAATATACAGCATAATACAGAAATTATAAATTTGTGATAGACCCACCCATAGACAACCTCGCATGCTTAATAGACGTTTATGTTATACTAAAGTTAAGTAAATATTAACCAGAATGAAATACTAATATACAAACAGTAGATTTTTTGTCTAACAGAGCAAAAAACAGCAATCATAATACAATAAAGTAAAATTTGGGACAATAGAGAACACATTTGACTCTAATTTTTGTTAGTGTACTCTTGCTTTGGTTATTCCATCAGGTTTTAAGCAAACATTTCTTACCCTCAAGGTAATTAAAACGTTGTTTTTATATAAAAACAACTTAAGGCCAGCATGCCCTAGATCGTCTCTGCTAGACCTTTAAGTGCATGTATTTCTGAGGGAGCGAATTTGTGTTCTTCTCCATAAACCTGTATAACGGTAAGTTCATGTCCTTGGGGTTTACATGCGGGGGCAAAGGTTCCCGTCCTCCCCCTCCCATTATGCCACTGTCTCTTGTGCTTCAGGTTCTTTTCTAGAGCCTGAGTAGGTATTCACGAATGCCGGTATTTTAGTGAGATTTTGCCTCGATAACCTAATCACCGTGCTTACTCCAATGACATTACTCTTCAGCACGGATTACCTCAGGGGTCGGTCCCATCGGCCCCATGGATTTTGTCCTTTTACACACACCCTGTTGGTCGCATCATTCGTCATCACATTTATGTATCACATCTATGCGGATGATATACACATTTATTTACCTGTTGACCCAACAATCCCTGTGATATCTTCAAAATCTCTCAGTGTGTCAAGGATATTAACACGTGGATGATTAATAACAAACTAAAGTTTAATCCTATAAGACAGAGTTTTTGTCGTGTCATCTTCATATCACAAACCAGGCTGCAAGATGTTCATTCTGCATTGGCAATGATATCACCTATTGTTCGGATTTTAGGTGTGATCCTTACCAACAATTGAACATGGAGACCAGCATATCACCAAGCTTTGTCAGAGCATCACGGCAATTCGCATTTTATATAGGATCCGCAAGTATGTTGATCAGGTGACGTGTACCAACATTGTGAGAGCCATAAAAGTGGAGGGGCCAAAATCAAAATAAGCAAGTTACCTGCCAGGTTCACTACAAACAAAGCACACCTTGATTTTGGTAGTTTTTATGATAATTTACATACAATAATTCAGAGGCGTGTGCTAATTTAAATTGTTTGCGGGTCCACCGCGAAAATCCAAGATGGCGGCCAAAATTGGCCGCCGCGTTTGGCTAACGACAGTATTTGGAGGGTAATGCCCCATGTGAGCCTTCAAATCACCTGTTCTGGTGTCAGATTGAAATAGAATTTATTATCTACATAATGATGTACCCAATTTTTTGTGGGGTTTTAATTGTGATCTAACACCGTGTGGGGCTAAAAAGGCATATTTTGGCAATTTTTTTCAAAAATGATGTTGTGTGGACTGAAAATAACGTTCTCCCTCATATATCAAAATCGTTCTTCATAATTGGATCAAGACTTCTCGGGAATTTGACCTCATATAATAATGCATTTTGTGTGAAAAGCACAGGAAAAAATCATAGCCAGTTTAACTTAAAAGTTATGTGGTCTAAGAATGACATGAGGTCTTAAAACACAAAAAACACAATTTTTGCAATTTCTTACACACATGAACAGCTGATGTGTGTCAATAACATACAAACAATGCTATATGACAGTTTTTGATTCCTTAAACTATATAAATGTTTGATTTAGGTGTGCAATGGCATTGTGATTCATTTTTCGGCAACCTCTAAAATCCAAGATGGGCAGCCAAAATGGCCGGCTGTTTGGACAAAACAATGTTTTTAAGGATAAAGGGTTGAAGAAAGCCTCCAATCAGATGTGATTGTGTACATTTCTAAAGGCAAATACAATTTTCTACAGGATTACACCATGCTTGAGGGTTTTTTTTAAGGGTATACATTAGAATTATGCAGCAAAAATGTGAGTTTTGACGTTTTTTTTACCAAAAGAGGAGTAGGGAAAGAGAGATTTTTCTCATCAATGAAATTATTATCATGGGAATTTATAACTTTGTAGGACTTTGTGCTATAAAATATGCACACTGTGAAAGGCCAGCTTCTACAACATATTCTGTAAAAAAAAGTGGAGATCGCACCCAAACAAAAAGGGTCACCCAATACAAAAAAACACCAGTTTTTAGCACATCTATATAAACATGTAAGGTTTTTAATGATCAAGTACCTGTACTCATTAATGGACAATGTGCTCATAAAAATTTTAAGGTGTTGTACTGATCTAGAAGTAACATAAACCCCTCAAAATGGCAACCCAGGAACCACACACCAAAATCGGCTTGCTGTTTTCACTTTTAAAAACTTACTATTTTACATAGCTCTTAAATAGAAACTCTACTTAACAACTGACTGTAGCACGACAAAGTTGCTAATTCTCAAAAAATAGATAAAGTTGCCAAAAAGTGTGAATTAAAACTATATATTTGAAGTTGGCTTACAATATTGCCCATAGGCCAATTACATACATGATAAAAGCAGATTCATTTTGTCCTTATCTGTTCGGATTGTAGATGAGTGTGCACTCCTAGGACAAGTGAAAATCCCTGTACATTTCCGTCCATTTTCTTGCACCCGCATTGGTTGGAGTGCAATCGGCATTTTATCCCCAAAACAACATGTCATCCCCAAAACAGACAGAGGTGGGCTGGTTAGTATGTTACATCCAATCGATTTGAATTTCACGTGGAGCTGTTACAATTCATACCCATGCCTGTGTGGAGATAAGTCTTCAGAAAAATGTGAGATCATCGTTAGTAGCCACAATATCCCTAACTTTCCCTCTGCCCTCGGAAGCCGACATATTGCCACTGCTCAGTGGATGAGCTCCTAATAAGACCATCGCACGTGATTCTCAAAAGTTTTGTTCCAATGGCTGTTACATTGATGTGTAAAAGTGTTTCTAGATGCATTTGAGTCAGAATAGGACCATTTATCTTGAAAATTCCATCACAGTCCACAAGCAGCTGATGCCCATACCATGAATCGAATCCGAAGAAAACTATTACAACAAACGCTAGGCGGGGGGTGAGTACTTAACGTGAAGCAAAGTGGGCATTGCAGCGATTAGCCTTTGATAGGGTTTCCTCCAACTATACGTTAAATCTGGAATTTCTCGGCATTTCATCATACCCGTTTCTGTTTTATTCATAGCATGTGGATCCCGGATGTTGCAAATAGATCACGTCTATCTATAATTCATAACATACTTATGATCTTTCCACTCTTTCAATTAAGAAATTTGTTAAGGCTCCTTGGACTTTGTCTCTTAGGGATTTCTTACCTGCTTGTCAACTCATTGTTTGGGGCAAGCAATTGTCATGGCGAAGCTGCTGTCGACTGGTCAGTCGGGACTCGATTTGTACTAGGGTATCACAATGCATTCTGTTTGCGATGCTGAGGTCTTCTTTTCATGATGATTTTAATTATTTGCTCTTATGGTAGCAGGCCTCGTAGGAGAGTGGCAAAGGACATGTTGAATTAACGATAGAAGTGGAAAGGAATCAGTTCGCTCACCCAAGTTGTCACACAGAGACTGAATGTCTGCGGGATTGAACCGGATCAACATGAAGAAATTAGCAGAGAATGATGAAAAACAGGCTCTTCTGATGGTGCAGCAGATTAATAGAAGGACCATACAAGATCAGACAGCTTTTACGATAAATTGCCAAACCTTGCACTGCGCAAACTTGCTTTCAAATGACCAAAGCCAAAGAAGTGATTAATTAAGAAGGGTGTTGGCATTTACGATCGATGGTTTAACATAGATAAAGTTCTTGAGTTCCCACTCGCAACACCGGCCCTATTCACTAGCAACAGGGACGGTGCCCTGCAAACATCAAATCTGTGTGCCTACTGCCTTGAATTATGAGTTGGAGAAGTGGTCAAAACACCGAGGAATTGCCAAGCCCCACAACTTTCTTTAAGTTGTTATTTTGCATGCTTTGGCATTATTTAGGACTGTGAAATTGTTTGTTAATCATTTAATAGGTGGGATTTGGCGGAGACATAATGAAAATCATAATGAAACCAGTTCATCAATGCATCAGCTACAGTGTTGAATTGGTGTGACAACTATCCCTACAATCTCAATAAAACGAGAGTCCAGGATAGAAACAGTCGAAGACAGGCTTCCTCCACAATATTGCTAAGCCCCAACCAACAAGTGATAAGTAGCTAAGAAGGTCCTAAGAGATGGAGGTTCAAGAAGTCCTTAGCAAATTTCTAAAGGCTGACTCAGGAGATTTGAAATATAATTTTGGTATTAATTGAAAATAGTCAAGGGGAAATAAAAACAGCACTAAAAATGCTCATTCCAAAGTTCGAGGCAGATACGGAATTTTATAACATAGTTGTGATTTTATATATGAAGGACTTCAAGCTGAACTTAGCTATATTTCACAAGGGATCAAGCATTATGTATATGCCAAAAACTCCCACGATTTGTTTGAAAAATTGAGGGCGCCCTCCTCGGGAAATTCTGAGTCCGCCTTAATTGAATAGTGAAAAAGAAATTACAGAGTTAAGTTTAATCTATACGTTGGAGGAAATTGCTATGAACGAAGACTAATCTGAATGCACACTACGCTTCAATTCTGTTAATTGCACAATTAAAGGTGATTTTGTAGCGTGATTGCTAATCCGAAGTATTGAAAAAATCATCAAATTCATATTTTTATATTGGTGTTACTGGCATGGATAGGCGGAAAACATAACATGCAAGTGGTTGGCTTGAAATCTGTGATTAAAGACAAGGTAGTACTTTTATCTGATTCTGTATTTCTATACGGGCAGTTAAAATTCGACCTGAGAGCAAAAAAAGCCTTGCCGGTGAATTATCACAGATTTTAGCTTGATATTGTGCACCATGATCAATACAGTTTTGACTCAAATACAAAAATTATTATTTTTGTGTGTTCTTATCGGTGAAAACCACAATTCCATCTGTTAGTGCAGATTTTGAGACCCGTCGTTGTATGTCATTTGCGGGAGATGGTATATACAAATTCCTCAATACTTAATTTTTTTTACTATTTGGTGGTAGTTTGTTGCTACAATAAAGCAGGTATCTGGAATGTACACACAATCTCTGATATTTATAAGTTGAAAAATGCATTCCACAGGTTTCGATTCTCTCGCAGTTTCGGATTTGCTAATCCCTTTAACTACGAAAAGAATTATCGAGTCCCGGGATACCGATGCCATGTATGGGCATCGCTGCTTGTGGAACTTGTATGGGTTTTAAGCAAATGTCTATTTCTTACAGGGAACTTGTATACTAACTCATGTGTACATCAATCTCACACCATTTGAACAAAACTGGAAAACAGCATTGTGATGGGCTATAATAGGAGCTCATCACTTACAAGCGGTATGTTTGCTTGTTCAAGGGCAGAGAGAAAGGGATGTATGTGGCTACTAGAGATGATAACACATCTATGAAAAGCCTTCGTATGGCCTTATGTTATGGTGTCCAAGAAGTTAATCCTCCCTATACTTACAGGGTCAATGAACTTGGTCCACCATGTTTAGTTCTGGAAGATTTGATCTTCTTCCTTGCCAGAGTGCCTTACGTAAAAAAAGTACTGAGGGCCAACTACCAAGCGTACATCATAATACGTACTGTATCACTCGAGCACAAGACCTTCATCTCAACACGACCATGGATGGATTGTAACAGCCCCAGGTGAAATTCAAATTGATTGGATTGGCTGTACTGCAGCAGCACCACCGTTTTGAACCCGGGGGGGGGGGGCACTCACATATGAAATGATAGGGTGTAGGCTGCGCTTCCAAACCCAGGGGCATTCGGTGACAGGACTGAAAAAATAAGGGTCTTTGGGCGAGACAGACAGACAAATTGTTTAAAAATAGGGGTTTTCTGAGTGACGATTTTAATGGGGTCTTTAGGTGAGATTTTTGCAAAACTTTCTGAAAATAAAGTCTTTGGGTGAGTTCCCCCCAAAATAGGAGTCTTTGGGTGACAGTGGTATAATTTAAAAAAATAATATGGGGTCTTTGGGTGAAATTTTCAAAAGTTTTGTTGGGTGACAACCCGTTATCCTTAAAAACATTACATTGTTTTGACAAAGCAGCGGCCATTTTGGCCGCCATCTTGGATTTAGAGGTTGCCGCAAAAAATTGAATCAGCAAGGCCATTGCAGCAACTGAAATCAAACATTTATTATAGTTATGTGATCAAAAACTGTCATATAGCATTTTATATGGTATTGGCACATATTTGTTCATGTGTTTAGAGAAATGTGCAAAAATGGCGTTTTTTTTGTGATTAAGACCCCATTCATTCTTAGACACTATAACTTTCAAGTTAAACTTGCTATGATCCTGTGCTTTTCACACAAAATGCATCTTATATGAAGGCAAATTCCTGAGAAGACTTGATCCAATTATGAAGAACAATTTTGATATATGGAGGAGAACGTATTTCAGTCCGCGTCATCCTTTTGAAAAAAATGGCAAAAATATGCCTTTTTGGCCTCAAAACGGTGTGTAGATAACAATTAAATCCCACAAAAGAGACATCATGTAGAATAATCAAGTTAAATTTCAATATCAACCAAGAACAAGTGATTGAAGGCTCACATAGCTTAAAAACCCTAAAAATACTGTCGTTGCCAAAACGGCAAGCCCATTTTGGCCGCCATCTTGGATTTTCGAGAGGTGACCACAAAATCAAGGTGTGTTTAGTTTGTAGTGATCTGGCAGGTAACTCAAAAACTAAGTCCATGAGATTGTTTGGGATTGGCCTTCGCGTTAATGAGTTCTATCTCGCCTTGATTATTGTAAAAGTGCTGTTTTACAACAATATTGCTGCAGAAGGATATTGACCGCCTACAACTCTTCAAAATATGTGTGCGCGACTTATTTTCCAGTCATCTAGATACACCTCGACCAGCCCTTTGCTGAAAGATCTACATTGGCTACGCATACAGAAACGCATCGTTTTTAAAACTTTGCTGTATGTCTACAAGTCAGTACATCAGTGATTGCCTTGTTGTCAAAAGATCAAGCGAAGGCTCTGTTATCACTCGTTCCGACCACGGTCTTAACCTTCGGGTTCCCAGAACTTACAAATGTGCTGGGACAGGGCTTTTTTCAGTGGCCACTCCTTTAAAATGGAACAACATTCGCGGTGCATCTACCATCACACTGTTCAAATCTCTTCTAAAACATATCTTTTCTCTCGATTGTTTTTGATTGCTTATTTCTTATCATGTTCCGTCTATTTTGTTTGTGTATTGCGCTTTGTATCCATTGACAAAGGCATATTATAAATGCCGTGTATTATTATTATTATTACTGTTACGACGCCATTATTTCCTGAAAGAGTATTGAATATCTTTGTGATATTTCCACGCAAGGTTTTCCACAATAATTGCAATAAGGAATCTAAAACGAAATAACCGAAATCTTAATTACAGGGGTTATTGTTTTGGTCAGATTCGTTTAGTTTTCTTTTTTAGAATATCGTTTTCATCGAAGTAATCGAAAATATGCCTATACAACAATTGCATAATTCAACTTCAATAGGATTCATGTTATTATAATAATAATAATAACAATTATATAATGATAATAATAATAATAAAAATAATGACAATAACGAGAATAATATATATTTGAATAACCACATTAGGCCGCATAAAAATATTAGAGTCTCGTAGCCCTCTCTCCTAACTTTTTGGGATAAGGTCAAACTTATTTTTATTTGATTGATTGATCGATTGTTACGACATACAGCCGTTTGGCCAATGCCATGCCTATCCCTCATAATATAAAGAATATTATGCAACGATAGCTCATTGTTTCATGAAAGCATATATAGAGATCATGACAATTTAGTTCAACAAACCATATTAAAAATCTGGACACCCAATGGACCTTTTCGAAAGGACATCGAACCAACGATCTATTTTGAGTAATGACAGACCATGTCACCTCACACATCACAGGGATTACATTATGGAAAGCAAATACAAAACCATTAAGAAAGTTCACCTCAAAAGGATCCTTCCCACGAAGACGAAGTATATGGCAGCTATCCTTGCTAAAAATTAAGTGCGCAACGCAAATAAAACAAAATACAAGAAAATATGAAATTTCTTCAATTTGCTCTCAAATGATAAACCTAGTATAGGACCTGGAAGAATATAGATGTATTTTATACACAAAAATATCATACCATAAAACATAAGAGGGTGAAGAGATCCACTAAGTTTTAGCCAAATGTGTTTTCTTGCCTTTAAAGTCATGATCCATACTGAATAAAACCACTCAGGAGTGGTTTTATTCGAAAAACATTCTAATCACCCATAATAGGGCGCTGATTTGGACTTAATCAGTCCAGGCGAGGGCTAACATATGCTTTACAACCATGCAAAAATATCAATTTTAAAAATTCTAATTTCCAAATTTTCTACTATTTTCTAAATGTGCCAGTGTCTCAGTAAACAGAAATAGGCATTTCAGGAAAATGAGCTTAGTGGCCCCCAAGTACAAACTAATACATTTCTTTTCCTTTGTGGTACATAGACAACATATGAAAATGGCTGCAAATGTGTGCCAAAGAGCCCTGGTATTGAAAAGAATCCACGGGTATAAGTTAACATATATGTGGCCCAATCTGCACTCAGAATAAAGTCGCCCTAATGAAATTGAAACACGCAAAATAAAATGATAAAGATTATAAACGAAATTTCTTTTAAAGGTTCAAAACGTGCCACTACACAAATGTTACAGGTAAGGGTATATACAAGCCAGATTTTGGACAGCCTCGTGATGATAATCACTTCATTTTCGTAATTCCTGACATTCTGAGTTTATCAGATTGGGTCAGATCATGAGATGTGAACACCAAAAGCAACCTTCACAATTACACATCAGACCACTGTGGTATGAAAAGTCGGCAAGTACCTTTTTAACTACAAAAATTCGTTCAGTGCTTACTCGTTTCATAAGTTATATACAATGTACTTCTAGCTCTATTCTTATATCTAGAACATAACCAGTCCAACAGATGTGGACAGTGGACAAGAAACTTTGAGTAAAAGAAGGACATGTGTTCAATTACCTTTAATTGGGACTCTAGCCTTCCTACAGAAGGCATTGATTTAAAGAAGTCATTAACACACACCTTATTATGGGTCAATTTAGTATATACACATTTTTTTCTTCTACTATCCAAACACATGGACCGGTTTAACTCAAACATTTGTATTCAGATGTGTTTGGTGATATGCTACCATCCACGTGAGGGAGAAAATTTAAAAAAAATCGGAAAACCCATATTTAAATAACATGGCGTAAATGGCATTTTCCATACCGCTTTAAATTTGAAAATATTTGAATTCTTTTTGCTTTCTTTTAGGGTCTGTAAGGTTCATTTGGCTATTGCTCGAAAACGTCTCCGGCGACCTCATCTCACCTCACATGGACTTCAGTAAATGTACAGAAATCTACATGGAAAATACTTACGTTATACACGCTACTAAGTTTTTACAACATTTTTACATTTTAATATTTACATACCTTATTACATGCTTTGGTTTTGCACAGGAGTATATTATTTACCCCAGCAATCCTGCCGGCTGTAGATGGCCAGCCTACCAACACATTTACTGACATCCACCTGGATACTACTTACTACGGCAATCGTGTTTGTTGTAATCTCCACACACTGGCTCAAAGTATTGCAACATCAATTAAAGATAATAGTTTCGGGGGAAAAACATTAGTTAAGTGTTCATCCAGTGCGCTATTGATTTCGCAAAATCTACTAGAATGCAACGATCTTTGTTTGGGAGAATGAAGGTCTGTCTAATCAGTGAGATGTATTCATGCTCATGCTACCATCTGGGATGAATAAAGCTACCATACCTCAGATACCAAGGATTCCAATGATGGAAGTCCATATCCGCGTGACTACATAGAGTGCAGGATTTCAGCCTACAGTATGTCCAAATGGCCTTAATATTCTCGCCTAGTACGACGAAGGAAATATCACAGACACTTGATTGTAGTAGCAATATATAGTTATGGTCCCACTCTTTCCATTGATACAAAATGAGTACCAACCTGCCTAGCATTACGACACAATGACGTCATAATTTTCGCATGTCAGCAAATGTTAATTTCCAAAGACACACAGTGTAGAATAGGGAAATTCAATTTTCACCAAGAAGTTAGGAATATCGGATTTTCATGCGGTTTTTGACTTACATGATGGGGAATGACTACTTTTATATGCACAGAGCGTTTTCTAGTGCATTAACAATGTGTGTTTTGAGTTAGTAGAATTGCGAAATATAAACTTTCCACCCTATATCCAGTATTTTCACACGTATGACCTCATAGTGACGTCATAATGGGTATGTTGGTACTTATGTTGATACGTATGGAAAGAAGAATCTCAAAGCTATCCTGTTTTACCAAATTGATAGGAATCGGATGTTCAATAATGAAAAATCACCCCCTCTCCCTGGGTGTGTTGTTACAAAAATGGGCTCAGTTATAGACGAGGGTTAAAATACTGTATTCTATGGCTGTCATGGCCTCCTATGCACCATCTGTCGTCCTCGAAGCCGCCTGTCAATTTTCTTGATACGTTGCCAAATATTGGCAACAACTGTGATGTAGGAGACTCAGAAATTCTATGAATTGATATTTGATTGAAATTTGATAAAAATGCCTAGTTGTCAACTTTTCGAACTCGGTACCATCATTCATTACAAGAGTTGTACTCCCTATTGAAACCCCGTTTTAAGATCAGCTTCCAACTTTTTGGTACAGCAGCTATCAAACTTCTCCACTGCATAAAATGGCGTTTAGGAAGAAACCCTTGTATAAGTGGCTTAGCCTAACACGCAATATTTATCACGAAATGACAATTTTTATGCATTGTTTGCTAATAAAAGTCGGGATCCGACTTTTATTAGTACACAAAACAGTCGTAAATGGCATCTTCAAGATCGCTTTAAAATGCTTTAGTGTCTGTTTTACACAAAGAAGAGTAATATAATGTGTTGATATGACCTAACACTAGCAATTTAGACACAAAATGGGTATTTTGATTTTTTTTGAAAAAAATGACTGATAGTAGCTTTAAAAACATTGCCGTTAATTACCGTTTGCAAAATCAATAGGTTGCATGAAAGCTCAACTCACATTTTGTGAAATCATTATCTTCTTATCGACGTTTTAATAACTTGGAGTTCTTTGGTCAGTGTATACCTGACTACTACATACTACACCAACCATCTGTTGGTTGGCAAATATCCACCTTACAAAATTCACTGACGTCTAACTGAACACTATTTTCCCCATTATTCCTGTTATTGATGGCAAGCTCACCAACCTACGCACCGATATTTAGGTGGCTACAATTTACAACAGCACTCTTGTCTGTTGTTGTGACTACCTTACCAACACAATGGTCGACATCTGGCTGGATACTGCTATCACGGCATTCATCTGTAGATGACACCTTTACCAGCAAGCCGACTACATTCTGTCTGTTGTAGATGACAACTTAGCAACAAACGCAATTGATACAATGATGATTAGTGCATATTACTATTTAAGGTACGAGTAAATAATTTATTGGTTCTTCAAAATGATTTGGATGAACTTATCCTTAGCCTGTCGTTGTCTTGTCAACAGTTATCTTTTCAAGGGCCAGTTGCAATACCGCAGCCTTCCATTGTATCTGTGTGTTGAATTTTATCACGTTCGTTAGTGAATTTAGGACATGAAAACATGGTGATGATACTGACAAAAACTAAACTACGATTCTCCTATTAAGGTCGTTATGCTTGACTTTTTATACATACCATAACATACTTGCAATGCTGTTCAAACTTTGATTTTAGTTACATATCCTCCATAGTTTGTAGGAGTTATTGATGGTATGAAAATATTCTTCTTTAATCGTACAAATGAGGACACAATAACAATATTTAGTAAAAACGAACGATTAAATAATGCTATAACACACATAACACATGATTCTGAAGTTACCGTGTGTTCCCTACAGTCTCATGTCTTCATCGTTTGTCTCTCACGGCCAGCTTGGTTACCAGACCTTTCACCCATTGAACATCTTTGGGATGAACCTGGGTGACGCGAGTATGATGCAAACATTTGTCCATTTCCACTAGCAACACTTCATTCAGGAGCTAAATGAAAAACTTCGCAAGTGCATGGGAATTTCCTAAACTGCTATCCAGAAGCTTTTGATCAGTATAAAATCACGAATGACTGAATTCACCAATAGAGCAGGAGCACGGATCCAGGTCAAACATCTCGTTTACCCCCACTACAGAAAGGGTTTGACACCTTTGGTATAGTTAGTATGGACCCTCTATATCAATGATAGGTAATCCGTACTCTCACATTTTTCAATAGGGGCCAATAACCATTATTCGACGAAGTTGTCTTGATACGCATAGCTTAAAGTGAGATGGCCCGATTTACGTATGAAGTTTTTCATCTTCATAGAATGGCCTACACCCCATCTGTAAATTTTCCTGCCGGTATTTTAACCAGTTTTGATGTGAGAGCTAAAGACGTGGTTTTGTAATCCCCACAGAGTACTGTGTAAAATTAATATTGGTAGACCAAAATGGAGCACATTTGCGCTCATAACTTCCAAACCAAACACCCTTTAGCCCTAAGATTTCACAGGGTACATGAGAAAAAGCTAGAATAGTAGCTTCCTTCAGATACCAAAATTTTGACCACTTCCGGTAAAATCTGGGGTTCTAAGGACGAGGCTATTTAAGCGATCGGACCATAGCCCTTCAACATTTTGTGATGTGGTCAACATTTTGGTATCAGAAGAAAGCTACTATATTTCTCATCTACCCTGTGAAATCTTAGAGCCAAAGGATATTTGGTTTGGAAGTCATGAGCGAAAATGTGTCCCGTCGACCAATATTAATTTTACACAGTTCTCTATGGGCTTAATTACCAAATCACGATATTAGCTCTCCCATCAAAACGGATTGAAATACCGGCGCGAAACTTTACAGCTGGGGTTTTGGAGTGAAGGCCAATCTATCAAGATGAAAAACTTCATTTCCTTAAATCGAGCCATCCCCCTTTAATTTACTTTTCAACATTTAAAACATCTGATAATTCAACGAGTGATCACGAAGAACTTGTGTTACTTTTCGAAGTGTACATTTGGCCGGCTGTTTTAAATCATTTATTTGCAGCACAGCATGTTGCTCTATTGAAAGTCTTAAACGGAGTTTAGTATAGTTGTTGGTACTCAAGACCTCTATTGACTATTGACATGGGGATGCATCGGGCGGAGTGGTTCGCCTAGAAAACTGTTACGCTGAAAATGCGTGACTACAGAAATCACGTGATTTCATCATCCGTCTGCAGGAATATACCCCGAATATACCGATACCGTAATATCACGCTTTCACTCAGTTTGAGCCGAAATTACTTGATTTTGGCACAATAGCAAGTTTCCTCGTATAGGCCTACTTGGCGCTCTCTGGTAGGCCTATACGCTTCCGCAATAATAAGGGTTGTAGCCAACCTTGGTGGAGGGAGGCAGATGGCACGTGCACCCCTAAATTATGTTCTGTCGGCACATTACGGACCTTCGGTACATTTTGGCGATAAGCTGTTGTTTTGAAGCGCGTGTGCATGCATGAAGTAGAGCTGGCCGAGCTTACAAGAATTCCCGGGCAAGAATTGGTCATGATGGCTCAGTTGGTGGTTGTTCTTGCTTCCCTTTCCCCCTTTTTGAAGGCTTAGAACAAAAATGGCACCCAAACTATTGATTATAGTAAATGATAGATAGAAATACAAAGTATTGTGACCTCGGTACCACTTCCTAGATCCATTCCCTTAGTGACACTGACCTACGGGCAAAATTCCATACAATAGGAAGACGAAATAAGTGACCCTACCTAGCACGAAAATGAGTTAGTCCATTCAAAATGTAGAATGTAACTTGAACCTGGAAAGCACTAATCCCAAATTTTGTGTTCCCTACTAGGTGACCTATTTGGGAAGTAAGATAGACTATTTGAACTTAGTTGTGATATAGTAGTTCTTTGAATGCCTCTATTTTAGCACGACAAAGTATATTTAAATTGATCCTTAAGTATGCAACTATAGAACACGGAGAATTTCGCGAGTTACTCCCAAGAGAAAGTGCTGTTGGAGAATTTGCAAGCTTATAGTGGACTAAAATTATTGACTATTTTTAGCAGCGGACGAGGTATGCTTGTTCTCTGTTGACAAGGGCAGTCTTCAGTGAACGGCTCTTTTCAGAGCCACCTTAACTCTATTTTAGCAGTCGGGCGAGGTCTGCATGTTCTCTGTTGACAGTGGCAGTCTACAGTGAATGGCTCTTTTCAGAGCCACCTCTACTCTCTTTTAGCAGATCGGCAAGGCCTGCTTGTTCTCTGTTGACAAGGGACAGTCTTCATTGAATGGTTCTTTTCAGAGCCACCTTAACTATTTTAGCAGATAGGCAAGATCTTGTTTGTTCTCTGTTAACAAGGGACAGTCTTCATTGAATGGTTCTTTTCAGAGCCACCTTAACTATTTTAGCAGATAGGCAAGGTCTTGTTTGTTCTCAATTGACAAGGGACAGTCTTCATTGAATGGTTCTTTTTAGAGCCACCTTAACTCTATTTTATCAGATAGGCAAGGCCTGCTTGTTCTCAGTTGAGAAGGGACAGTCTTCATTGAATGGTTCTTTTCAGAGCCACCTTAACTATTTTAGCAGATAGGCAAGGTCTTGTTTGTTCTCAGTTGACAAGGGACAGTCTTAATTGAATGGTTCTTTTTAGAGCCACCTTAACTCTATTTTATCAGATAGGCAAGGCCTGCTTGTTCTCTGTTGCCAGGGGCAGTCTTCAGTGAATGGCTCTTTTCAGAGCCACTTTAACTCTATTTTAGCAGATAGGAAAGGTCTGCTTGTTCTCAGTTGACGGGACAGTCTTCAGTGAATGGCTCTTTTCAGAGCCACCTTAACTCAATTTTAGCAGATAGGTGAGGTCTGTTTGTTCTCAGTTGACGGGACAGTCTTCAGTGAACGGCTCTTTTCAGAGTCACCAGTAGGCAATTGACGGCCTACATGTCTTGATTAGTTTATTTTTTTCCTGATGAAGTCAAAGCTACTCTTGATTAAAGCTTGTCCGATGGTGTATCCGTTCGAATTTTACCAATTGTTATGAATACCCATCGTAAAACATATCTAATAATTGAATGACCATTAGAATTGAAACTTTGAAATATAATTGTGGTCGGAACGGAGAATTGTCCATGTGGAATCACTTATAGATAATTATTTAACATGATCAAATTTTAAACAATTTAAACTGAAACAAAACTAAAAGCCCCACAAATACCTTTTCTACATAACAAAGCTGCTGCAAAACACAAAATGCTCCTACAAAGTACAAGGAAAAAAAAAAAACAAACAAAAAAACAAACAAATATGCCACCTAAAGTGACACCTCCAAAAATCTAACACATGTGAAGTGGTGGGTGGGAACAAAGCTGATCTGAATCTGACAGTGAAGTGATTGAATGCGAACCCTCGGCCAGCGGCGCACAAAAATACCGAAATCTCATTGGCAGATATTGCTGATAAGGAGTCGCCATTGTTATGACGTCTCGTAGACGTCAAAGGTCAGA
The DNA here is from genome assembly GCA_023653785.1 of Ophioderma brevispina. NCBI lineage: Eukaryota > Metazoa > Echinodermata > Ophiuroidea > Amphilepidida > Ophiodermatidae > Ophioderma > Ophioderma brevispina. The sequence continues at coordinate 2,729 of JAMKCH010049496.1, read as the reverse complement.
AATACCTTTCAAACACAAATAAATGAACCTTGTGCACAAGTGATCTAAATTTTATATAATAAAACAGTTTTAATGATCTTCAATTCATTTGGTTCAAGAATTTGGAATGTCCAAAACAAAATTACAATAAAATTACACACAATATTTAAGATTATAACTTAAAGTTCAGTATTGTCCAGTGTTGCAAGGAGCGTTGCAGTTCAACGATGATATGTCCTCACAGCGAAGACTCCAAAATGACAGCGCATAAGTTCACACAAATGTCCATGGTATATTCCATGCGAATCTTCTGATATTTGAAGGTTGTCCAGCAGTTCAAGACGACAAGGTTTTCCCTCGACGACACTAATATTCCACAGTAAGAAAATCCAGGTATTCTACCACATCAGTCTGCCGCAAATGTCTTCATTTAGGACCACAAACTGGAATCCCTTTATGATTCCAAAACTAAAGCTCTTCTGGCTTAAAAGACGACAGCAGACAGTTCATCAGCTATCAAGCTCCGGTGGCATCCAAAGTTATTAAAAATCCTGGCACCATGTATAACACCAATCTACCATTATAGTAGATTAAAACTAGCTATAACTATACTGTATATAGCTCCAGATTACAACTGCTGGCATCAGTCCTTCAGCCACAAGTACTATTTAACTTCACACAGCTAGATTCCCCTTTCTAACAATAATCATTACATCATCATCATGCATAAACATAACCTTACACTAGCTGACCAATTGGAATTCACATAAATTATATCATCTGAATTACATCACTTCCCATATATAACTTTATGGGGGATTCCCCCAGATCATGCAATGTTTTGATCTTAAGGCATAAACAAGTTGACTCAGTTTCTAAGTTTACATCTTGGGGAATTCCCCACTTCCCCTATTGTGCAACCTAACAGGTGCACCTTGTACAAACAACACTAGGGATATTCCCCTTTCTCTCTTTTATAGTAAACAAAGTACTTTTCCCGTGAGAAATCTTTTCTCAAATAAAATTGAGAAAATAACATTTTAATCAAAATTTTGAGGGTAATATAACACCATGATTGGATCATCACTAAAGAAAACAAAAACGAACAACGCCCCGACCAGGTCTTACCATTTCTTCTGCAGAATGTAAATGTGTTTTCTCCAAACAAGCCATCGAAAACAGTATTTCTTGATACGTCCAAAACACGAAACTTTCCTTTCGTGCAACGTTCAGAATTCTTTTATAGTTAGCTGGGAGGTCACTTCTACTAGAACCTATATCCAAAATATTTTAACTTAAAATAATTTCAAATATTTCCTAGCGTAACGGTTTGTAAATTTCCGAGAATTACGGCTGGCAGCCCATATCTCAGTCGTCAGTAGTACATCCACTTGGTGATTCGCGCATTACCTAGTCATCTGTATTTCCGAGCGTGCACAATGACTAAGGCGATATTCCCAGAGAATTGCTCTCAGTCGAGAGACATTCGCTCACACATATTCGCTCGGGCGAGAGACTTTCTCGAGACATGTAGAGCGAACATGTCCATGACAAGATATTTTTCCTAGCTGCGCTTTCAGTAAGAAGTGAGAGAACTTCGCTCCGACTCTCCACAGACTTGTTTATGCAATACCAATTAACTGCCCACATCTTCTTTTGTGCGACAAAATTCATTATCGATTTCACACGACGGGACAATTTCTCAAGTACTACGCGCAAACCACCACTTGACTTGTTCAAATATCATGTTTATGTTATTACTATGTTTGCCAGGGGAGGCCGTACAGGGCAAAGCATCGTTTAGTGAATAACACTGTGTAAAGTTAAAAATATGAAAGGCGTACGTTGGTTTGTATAGGACTATGTATAAGAAGGAATAATGCAAATCCAATCACATTTTGCTTGTTCTTTTTCGCATTTTAAATGCAAAAAGTATTCTTAGCAAAATATCCCACGTAGCCTTTTGTAAAATGCAATGAAATATGATAAACACACTGACTATGATCTCGAGATTTGTGCGGTTATGTGCGTTATCCCGGTGATTTTATAAATCCAAACTTCATATCATGCGACCCTCGCTTATAGAAAAATAACCCAATTCCACGTAAGTCTGATCTTTGAGAACGCAAGTGCGTACTATAGCAAACGTTTAAAATTGTAGCTAATTGGGGTATTTTTTTAAAAGTTTGGGTCAGTTTAGTACGGGACTCAATACACGAAAATACACAAATTTGCAGACGATGGTGGCCAAGCCTCTTTCATTTACAATATGTGAAATCGCACACAAATTAGATTATAGCAATATGGACTTTGCCATAATCTTTGAATGTGGGTCAATCAAGGTATTCCTCTTTGAGCATATTAATATAAAAAATATTTACAAAAAACCTTACAGTTGATTTGATTCTCTTAGCTCCAACAGTTTGGAATAAGACAATATTCCTTGACAACATGTTCCAAATTTTCCTTCAAGATTTCCCTTTTATGTGTTAAACCTGTGGCGACGTCTAAAATTGTGATTTGTTGGCCGCCACCGCCTGCAAATTTCCACGCAAATAAAAATACTGTAGTAATTAAAGGTGCAACGAGAGATTTTGAGGCACCCAAACATTGTGTCATAATAATAATTTCATATAGATCAAACACTCAAAAGATTTCTTTCCTTGTATTAGGCTACAGAAATGTCTTAAAAGAGAGAATAAGGTGATTTTGATTAGCTTATATTTCAATATAAAACATAGGCTGAATTT
>JAMKCH010049495.1:0-17688 GCA_023653785.1 Ophioderma brevispina | reverse complement strand
CGTCTTCCACTCTATTGATTTTATATCAAAATGTTATTCAAAACAATGCAACCCCCTCTCGAGTTGCTCGTGTGACCCGACAATAACAACCAATTCATATCCACCATTTGAACGAATTATTGTTCTAGTTTTGAGTCCAATTGAATCTTGAAGGCAATAGACAGAACACTTTTGTCTCTTATATATTGAAAAACTCCTCTTTTTCTTATATCTCCAATCCCTCTACAATTAAGTGTACAATAATTTCAATAGATCTATCCATCATTTAGAGTATTTTAGTTCCCCCCCAATACAATATGATAGAAATATTCAAAGGCTGACTTGGAATTTTTTATATATGAAAATTGGTAAAGTAATCAAAAGCATATTTACACTACGAATGAATGGAAAAATTACAGATAAAAAAGAATGTATGAAAGAAAAAACTAAAATAACCTTAGGGCTGAATACAACAAAGAGACCCCGCATCTTTCTCGCTCACCCCCTCTTCCTCTTTACCCCCCCCTCCACCCCTTACTACTATCCACTCCACCGCAGCTTTGCACACCCACTCCCGCATCATCCACTACTCCTATTTCGCCTTCGCTCTACCCTCTTTCATTTTTCCCCTCTCTCTCTTTACTCGTCTCCGCAATCCATGAGATACTACAAGATCAGTGTTGCATCAAATACAATCTATTGTATCGTATTTTAAATACTATATGTCAAACATAAGTCAGCCGGCTCCTAACTTGTATAACAGTAAAATATCAAAAAAATCACATCAATTATAATAACTTCATATTCATAAATAATATTACCTTAAAGGAGACATGAGGACATTTCAGAAAGAAGCGCTCCCAATTTATTTCGAAAACGGAATTTTTTTTTCATTTTTGGAATGCTTACCAACGTACCAGATCACACGTGAAATGAAAGCTACTACGCAATCTTTATGTAATACGATGATAAGTATATAGTATTTTTCGTGCGGGCACGAAAGAAAATTCAAAGCATGGTTTTCTATAGGACGGATTACTATTAGCAGACAAGTTCAAAAACAAGGGTTTGTGGTTTCTTTTGCTACTTATTGTACATTGTTGTCCAAGAAACTTTCGAAATGCAATCGGCAGATGGTTCAAACCGATCCACGCAATTTGAGAGAAATTTGAATACTCAAAAAAAAACAACCAGAACCCCTCCTGTCATCTTTAAATACCGCCGTGATATTAAAAGTTAGATAAAATGACCAAGTATTTCCCTAACAACTTCAATACAATGGCATATAAATACAGGTATTCAATACCAAATGTCACAAGAGCAGCAATATAATACGAAAGTTTCTACAAAATTATAGAGTACATCACAACAAAAAATGTGAAATACAGTGGATAAAACAAGTTGTATCAATATAATCTGCAAATCATCTCTCTTTGTAAAAATGAGTTAGAAATGATAACTTTTAAAATATTAATAACAATATTTCGATGTGCATAATCCGATTATGGTGTGCACAAATCCCACTACTTGACAACAAAAACAGTAGTTGTGATTTAAAAACTTATTGACAACCTGTTTCTAGAAACACTTAACTTAACAACTTTAGCTAAAAACATATGAGGTATTTGACACCAAAGGTTAAAGGTCTTAGGTCTTAGATTTTACTCCGGAGGGAGGTCGTAGCTCCATTTACTCCGGGGGTCTTAGGGCTTAGACTTTTACTCCGGGGGTCTTAGGTCTTGCCCTTTACTCCGTGGTGTTAGGTATTACTCTTTACCAACACCACCCCTGGGTAAAGGTAGAGGTCTTAGTTTTTAATTCTGGTCGGACGTCCTGCGACATTAGCACTGTTACTTTTGAATGGGGGGGGGGGGGGGTCTTATACCTATCTTTCTTTTCTTTGAAGGGGGCGCTTTTTACGCCTAAGCTTTTTACTCTGAAGGAACGTCTTCATTAGCTCTTAGTTTTTTTTACTTCCGGATGTGGGTCTTAGATCTAAGCGTTTTACTCCAGACGGGGGTTTTATTAATCTTAGTTTTTTACTTGGGCAACGGGGCCTTAGGTCTTAGCTTTGTACTCGAGCAGCAGTCTGAAGTCGTGGACTGCTGATGGCAGAGCTTAATAACATATACAATATATACATACAAACAAACACACACTACATACCACATCCAACCACCACATACATACATACCACATACATCCCGTTTCTTCAAGGTTTCTTAATGCACTTCAGAAAGAATTCATTCTGCTATAATTAGTTTTGGGTTATCGTTTAGTCGGTAATTTGACTGGCCTTTGGGTTTTCAATGAGCATCCGTCCTGATAATCATTGACAAGTTGAATTTAACAAATGTTGATAAAAAGAAAAGTACAATCAAGGCAAGAATTATCCAAAGAAAGTTTGGAATGTCCCTTGGCTGGCCTCTGCTACTATGATTAATTGATTTTTGTGTAATTTTTGTTTGATCTTCTTGTGGTCGCTTTAACTACGGTCATTTACAATTCATCAACATGAATCCTTAAAGGATTATTGTATGAATCTATCGGCAACATATATAAGGAAATAATCCCTAAATTATGAACGTACCAGATGGTTTTTCATGGACATTGGAGTATTCCCTTGCGCGAAGAAAACACCATTTGAATGCTTAATTTTCGAACTGACGTTTACCGAAGCCGCCATTTTATTATTTAAGCTATCGTTTTGCACACAGCATGTTTATAGGTCTTTCACATCCAATTGAAAGATGATTGGTGGGTTGTCAAGTTCTGGCCTGTAGGAAAGACTATATCGTTTCACTTTTAAACATTGATAAAAACACAAATTTAATTTACCGTTTTTCCTTTAAAAATATTAATTATCAAAAATGACATAAATTCGTGCCTAATTTTATAAAATGAAGGCCCTGGGATCTCGAGAAATATGTTTTAAATAAATTATGAAACTCTTCATCATACAAAGAAGCGCTACTCGTTACATTGAAAGTAAGTAGCTTGGGGGGCTGAACCGCGCATTAGTAGGGTTTCGAACACTGATCTATATACAAGGATTGGAAACCTGGGTCGTAATTGAGGCACGGACGGCCATATTGGTCATCCAAAAAGAGCCCCAGCAGGTGGTTAAGAGCCGGTCATATACAAAATTGTTCCCATTGAAATGTGGATACGGAAAGAACAAGAATACAGAATGCAGGCCAATCAGTGGCTCATTGATTGCGCGTATGGGGAGGGCATGTGCTCTAAACCGTGCACCCCCGGGATACAACTTATGTTAAAAAGAGGTCTATGGAATGCTTTTGTGTTCGGTAGACCAGATGCCCGCCCGTTGTTCCATTTCATCTAATATACCAATTAGTTGTGTAGCCCAAATTCCATTGTATAGAGATCAGTGGTTACAGTGCGACTGTGATAATTATGACGCGAACCTTTTAAAATGTCCACGTTTTCATTGATTGTTAGTGTAGGCCAACATAAAACCTTTGTTAATCACAAAAATGATATCTAAAAAACCAACTCTTTACATTTCTCAGATCACTGAGGTTTTAAAACAGTTATTTTTTGCAATAAACATTTCTAAACGAACTTCCGCTCCTATCCGTTGTGTGCTCATTGAAGTTCACAATAGATGAGGCTGGTGGCAAAACTTGCTAAAGTCACGTGATATATTTTCCGCGGGCTTATATTCGGTATTGCACGCGGTGTTGTAAATATACCCCAGGGAGGAAAACATGGTAGCTTCCATGATTGCTGTACAGTTGTGTACATTTATCGGAATAATCTGGATTTTTTCGCAAAGAATACTCCAATGGCCATTGACAAACCATCTGGTACGTTTTTTTAGGGATAGTTCATTTTATATTGTGCCGAAGACTCATACCAATTAAATCCTTAAGGCTGTTTAATTAGTATTGCATAGGGTCCGGGACAATTTCCATTTGTCTGGATCCCTATTCTGAGGGGAATTTGTGTCTCCAATTGCAAGTAGGTCGAAAGGATTAAACATTTAGGTGGTCTATACAATCCATAATTGAAACCGTATGTCAGGGGATCACGAAGCTAAAGTATTCGCAGAAATCACGGGAGGCATACTCCCTGGTAAAATCTTTCAGATACGATCCAAACTCAGATGTAGCTGTGTTAATAGTAATGGCCATTATCCAAATTTTAATTTTTTCGGCTGATTAATTCTCATATCGCATTAGTGCGTGTGTTTACAGCTTCAGTTTCACGGCACCTAACTCCATACCACATCACAGGCATCTTGTTAGGCTTATTGCCCGGACCGTAAGTATAACAAAACCAGGTACTGTTTGGGCTTTTCCTTGAAACCTACTCTTGGCAACTACTGTCACAGTTGGCAGAGTTTTTGAATTCGGATTCTTCTAAAGCAAATACAATTGGTGATGACGGGTTCAGGGTGAATCATCAAGATAAATCTTAAAAAGATGAGCAAGTTGCTGGTCGGTGTTTCCATATAAAATTGAAAGTGCCGAGATCGAGCCGGATATGCCATGGAGCACGCACCTTGGCGAGAACCAGCTGTTTACCCAGATAAATTGGACCATTAGGCCCAATACTATTCTGGCTGGCTTGATTCTAATAGTAACCGTCAGTGATGTGAATATAGCTCAGTATTATAATTACTCATGGCTTGCCGGGAAAGAAAGTTCGTTTCGGAATTGTTTACAGGACACCATGAAGTGTGATTTCGATCTGAAACGGATGGATTTCGGGAACTAGAACATCTTGTGCCACGCAAATTACCCTCGCCATATCTAGAGGTAGAATTCGGGTCATCATAATTTCTTTGTAAGGAAATTTATCCGAGAATCGTTTTAAAAATTTGATGTAACTTCATATTCATCATTGGGCAGCGGCATTGAAAGGATCCTGTTCATATGCAATGATCTTGGCCCAACAACGGTCATTTGTAGGAGAAATATCGTCTATATTATACCACATCGATATTGTACTTACTCCACATCGGAGCAAATGTAGACAGGATGGTAGAAGACTGGAGTTTTGCCGCTCCGCCCTACTTTGGCTATTAACCAAAGGAACTCGAAACTCCCATAAACCGGTTTTTGTATTATAAATCAAATTAGTTTTGCAAACACCATCTTCATCTGGTTCACAATCTGGAATCATGCTTGATCTATTTCCAAACGAGACGTGCCACCAATAGAAATAGGGTTTCCAGATAAGTCAGAGAAATAATAGAGACAGTCCGAATGACTCACCCTTATGCGTCCGCTATCTTCTACGGTTGAAAAATCACCCGGCGCATCTCTGCCTCGGCTGGATTCTCATATCAATATTCGATCGTTACATTAAACTTGCCAGGTAGCGCTAACCTTTGCCATCATACAATTGAATTTGGAGCTATTATCAATTTTGCTATGGCATTTGAGACTACCAACCACAGGTATTGGAGTTTCCTCAGTGCTTTCTATAGTCATTGGCTGTGGACGAGGGTTTTCATTTTAATGACTCGGTAGTTTTTCATTCATAGAAACCAAGAGTAACCTGTACAACAATCGGCGGTGTCATAAAAACGTCGTGATCAAAAACCGTTCTCATCCTAACGGAACGTGGAATGAAACAACGTGGGCTTACCTTTTCTTTAATTGAAACTTCAACTCCTTTTCCGGTTGTGTAAATGCTGAAGTTTGAATTGGTTATAGTACCCATATATGCCGAGTTACTTCTTTGTTTGATTCTGATGAGATGACCACGCCAATTAATTTACTTGATAATTGTTGACAAGGGCCGCATGCACAAGATTTAACTTTCTATACAGGAAGCGGATACCCTCGGCATAACAACTCAATCTCCTTCTGGTTCGGTTTCCCTATTTTGGTCGACAGCATGATCGCTCACTCTCTCTCGCCGATTCCTTACACAAGATACCTGGTACCCCACAGGACGCTGTATTTCCGCAAGTCCCAACGTCATATTCCAACGGGAATTGTCAATTTGGTCTGAAGGACAATCATCAGGCCAGAGAATCGTTTTGCTAACGTGGGATAAGTGTTGCACATTTCTTGAGAGTCTAATGGAATTTGAGGAAAATTGAACTTTTATTTTGAAATAATAGCAAACTATAAGTTTAACGTTCAATGAACGATGATGACCAGAAATCCTAAATTTTGACGATCGCCTTTTGTGTCATACGTTAAATCGTGGGATCCTTATAATTGTAATCCCACTATATGAGTTATTCTTTCTGAATTGATTGTAAGATTACAGGGTTAGAAGTTTTTATAGTTCGTCGGGCTCATCGTAAAGAATAGGACACTCGATTCAGTTGACTCTTTTTCCAACACGCAACATTAAGTTTCACGCTTTTGAAAAAACCAGTTGGAGCCCGTCCGGTTTGACTCCAACCTGACATCACACCGCAAAAGGTAGGTACGGCGTTATTTGTCTTGTTCGAACTAGGACCTTTCTCCCTAAAATACAAGGCCGGCTCCTTGATTTTTTGAAAATTGGAGCCCGGCTCCAGGCGGACATTTTCTTTTCCTATTCTTCTTCGCTCTTTCTTCATTACACTGATAATAATGTGCACGTGAACTAGGTCGCGATGGGCCATGGGACTATCCTGCACCAACATATAGTTTGATTCATTATTATGTTTTGCCAGATTGGTCGACAAAACCTTCAAGAGTAAAATTGGTATATCCCTTACGTCCCCTAACGGAAAAAATGACTACCAAGCCCTGACGATCCCGCAAAAAAGGGAGGTAGTCGTTATTTGTCTTGGTTAGAACTAGGAGCACTTTCTGTCTCCCCAAACAAACACAAGGCAGAGGTCCCCTCCGTGATTTTTGAAAAGTGGCAAATTGTCATTAACGGCGGAACTGAAAACGGCAGATCTCTGTCCGTCTATTATAAAATGGTGCCACCTCCCCGGTTCAGACTGAGTCACAAAATGGCCTCTAACTTGACTTGCCTGAACCAATGAACAAAATGGAAGAGCGTGGACACGTACATGTCGTTTTTCCAGACTATTTAAATAGACCACAGTTAACAGCAATGTTTGTAAACATGTTTGGTGCCTGGTATCTTGAAATAGAGATCGGGCTGACTGTTAACACTGGGCAATTGGATCTGTTAGAGTTTTAAATACTATGGGCCATAACGATATTCGCAGGAATGGATTCGCAGCAACATAAAGACGTGACATAGGATGTTCAATGGCCGGTCTATATTCCAGCAGCCGTTGATTTTTTTCGGATATCTCCGATATTAATTGTTCGAATTACAAAATTCCTTCGTTGGCTACACATAGACATTTTCGAGCTTTACCACACAAAATTTTTGAAAAATTGGGGGCGCTCTTCAAAAAAATGTTTTTCTGTTATTGCAGTACCCTACTACATTTACACTGATGCCCTCTTCCTCACTCAGTCGCCTATTCAAAGCCAGAACCATCACCTTTCCTCTGGAGTTTTCCATAACCTCTGACTCATCTGACACACTTTTTTTCTGACACACTTATGAATTCGGAAACCCTTCACGGAAATAAAACACAGGTTTTATTTGAGGCAAGTATTTGGACAGTATTTGATTTAAAATAATTTCTCCACTGCTCTAGGAGCATATTTGCCATAGTTCTCCTGGCCATTTGTGTATTAAAATTGCTCCAGGACATATTCATCATATTCAAATATGTTCCTGGACCATATTTGTTATTTATGCTCCAGGAACATATAGGCAAATATGGTCCCCTGGACCATATATGACTTAGAATATTTAGTTATGCCCCGGACCATATGGTCGCCATTATACGTTATATGCATTGGTATAAGCTGGTATACAATATAGCCCCCATTGTAAAGTCCCCTTGGGTATGCTAGGGCTACAAAACATTTAGAAGGGAATTAGACCTCTCTCTCAAAACGAAAGAGTGACAAACCACTCAAAAGAGTGAAATCTCACTCCAAAAAAGTGCCAGCTGAGTGACGCATTTTTTAGAGTGAGATCCACTATAAATAAAGAGTGAAAAAAATAACGCAAGCAAGAGTGACGTGATCACTCCTTTTTAGAGTGGATAGTCACTCTTTTAGAGCTGTGGGGGAAGCGAATTCACTTCTTTTAGGGTTGTGATTCTTGTGAATTTTTGTTTTTGGTGAAATATTGTGATGTGTAGGTCATAAGTTCATAAGCATCGTGCATGAATGAATATGTTGGGCATCAATTGGCATGAGTCGTGGACATGCATGCAATGTGGCATGCATGACGTGATGATCATGGCACCCCCCATGCCCGTTACATGCATGATTGTGCGTTCGTACAGAAAGGCCTGGCCTAGCCTGGCCGTGGAGCAGATACCGTATTTACCGGGCCGTATTTACGAGGCTATTACAGTAAATAACATTTAATGCTTCTCCACACTTTGTCTGTAAATGCTAGAATTGTGACGACACATTACAAATAATCACCAGAAAAGATCTCTATGATTTCTTCACTAATTTCAACTTCGGCCACCATTTGCTGACGGTCTCGACTAACTCATCCGCCATGTTGTTCGAGAACATCACGCGATTTGCGGGGTTTCTGATTGGCATAGTGCACTCCAAAAAAGAGCGTTTCTCACTCTTTTAGAGCTAAAAGACGTTCGATAAGAGTCCGAGTGGGCTTCCCCCACTCCGAAGAAGAGTGGCCTTTTGAGCCACTCTGTAACAGAGTGAGCTCGGTTAACCTCGAGTTAACGTGTCTCGCTGCATTTCTCACTCTTTTAGAGCTAAAGCCACTCGATTAGAGTTAATTTAAATAACTCCGAAACTCAGAGTGATTTTTCACTCTTTCATGTTAAGAGAGTATGTGATTTTCTATTGACAAATTGGGTATTTTTTTTGATGGAGGGGCACATGCTAAATTATTATTCCGTAAAACCACACCTAGGAAGGACATTTCTTAAAAAATATCAAGCAGGAAATCATATGTAGGCCTATATGTACCTACTTTGGGTGTGTTGTGGGAGGGGAAAAAAATGAGTCAGTAGGGGGTCTTAATTCCAAAACAATCTTTCAAATTTCTCCGCCCCCTCCCCTTGTACATAATGAAAAGGGGTTACTATTTAGCCGGTCGTAAGGAGCGAGTCAACTGAACACTTTTTGTGTATCTGTGTCCGAACAGCCAATTGACATAAGATACTATTTACATCCAACAACCACACCGCTGTAATAAGAGTCCATCAATCTACGTATGGGGGGGGACCTAGACCAAATTGCTACAGATTTTCTTGCTGTAACTGTTGTACAAACCCTCCCGACAACATATCAAAAAGGTAGAAAAAAGGAAAGCATGGCAAGGACTGCTAATTTGCATAAAAACTATGGCCATTTTGCCTATAATTTGGTTATATTAATGTTATTAAAAGAGGACGAACCCCGATTTTAAGAAATAAAGTTCATCTTAATGAATGTCTTCACCCCTAAACCCCATCTGCTAGAGTTTTGCGTTGATATTTCAAACCGTTTTATGTGAGAGCTAAAAAACATGATTTTCGCCCTATATGGGTAAAATTAATATCGGGCGACCACAATGGGATACATTTTCGCTCCTAACTTCCAAACCCAATATCCTTTAGCACTAAGATTTCACAGGGTAGGCTAAATGAGAAAAAATAGTAGCTTTCTACAAATGCCAAAATGTTTCCAAGTCGGTAAAATATTGGAGTATGGGGACGATGATATTAACAATCAGCCACGGCCATTTAAACTCTCCGATCTACTTTCTTGCTGTCCAACACAGGACCCGAGGTACTTGAGGTCTAACCCTGTTGAGTTAGGTACCTTGTGTAGGAGTGCAGATGGTTGATGATTCTCTTCCTCATTGACGGTATATATTCCATTCCGTTCTTGGCATTTAGATGTAAGGCGAATTTATCTGAGCATCTCAATGATGCTTGGTAGTAGATTCTTGTGCAGGCATATCCCCTGGTTAGAGCTGCGGAGTCAAGGTCTGTGAGCTGCTGACTTTGGTGACGTCAAGATTGCTACCGCCTTTTTGATGCTGTGTCCTACCTATTACCCAGGCTATTACCACATAACCCCTTTTTAAATGTTCACATATCAATGGACCCCCATTTCTCTTTTCTGCTATACACTTGTATCACAAGGTGCTGAAATTATCCACTTTTTAAAATGTGAACCCCAAATTCAAACTTTTCGCAGCCTATACGTGCACATTTTTAACAATTTTATAATTTCATGACAGCAATTTATTATTTCATGGCAATTGGAACTCTGGAAACGAGGGCACTCCTATTTTAACTTAAGGTTTTAACATAATTGGCCCTTCTTAAAGTTTATACTGGATGACCCCATTTTTTTCAGCATGTGATTACCGAATGACCTTTTTTTTAGTACATTCTCTGAAGGACCTGGGAAAGGACTCTATTTTTCACCATGGCCGAGGCCACATATACCTATCAACTTCGCAGAGGAAGTCCCCCCCCCGCCCCAGTTGACCCAATGTGTTTGAATAAATACTCTTTGATAAATAATTGCCTAAAAACGATCTCCCCTCCGATTGCCGTTCTGACAAATCATCTACGAACGGAAAACTTAATTTTGGAGGGAAAATTGCGGCCATCTTGGAAAATTAATGACTATCACTTCCCACTTTTAATATATCAAATTGCAAGTGCTACACACATTGCAGGCATAGCCATGAAAACCTGTTCAAATACTACAGGAAAAAATTGAAAATCTCACTAAACATGCCTTTATATGAGCGATAGCCTTGTCGAAATATGGGCGATACGTCCACGTAAGAATAATGCAAATTAGCATGTCTTGCCAGGCTTCGCTTTTTCTACCTTTTTTGATAGTGTTGTTTGGGAGAGTTTTACTGGATAGTGACAGCAAGGAAAACCTTATGTAGCAATTTGCAGGTTGTAACTAGTATTTTCATAGATGAGGGACTATAAGGATCCCTCTGTGCCTGAACTACTGGGTAACCCAGTGTTCGGCAAGCACCGTTACGGAAGGGGTATGGACGTAGCCCGCATTGTCGGCATGAATTATTGCCGAAACACCGGGTATTTCGGCGATAGCCCGGGATTTCGGCGCAAACACTATATTGGCAACTGATTAACACAATGCCTAGTTGAGACCTGGGACAGGCTTCGCATTAAGACATTGTGATTTCTGGTTACGAAGAACGGTCAGTATCAAAATCCATTTCGGGTAATTCTAAAACTTACCACGGTTCACTCTAAATATTCAACATCCAAGCCCAATGAATATCGTAATGTCTTTCAATATGAGAACGACATTATATCAAGGCTAATTGCCTGAGATTGGCATACGCAAATCATTTTGTTGAGTTTACCTGGGAACCGAATTAAATCACGTCAAAATATCTCAGGTATCAAAGTCTGATCTTAGAAAACATTACTTATAAGAAAGCTTTATGATTTGATTGCGATCGAGAATTCTAAGGAACTTTTTTCTTATAATTTATTTTGACACAGATAGTGTACTTTTCGACGGTGTTGCGCGGAAAGGTTTCGTTTTGCCGCAAGCATTATACAAAAGCAGCGATAAGCCTAAATGGTTTGATTTAAATGGGGTATAGGGAACTGGTTGATAAATTATGTTACTCTAACACATACAGATACAAACAGCAAGGTGCCCGTGAAATCTGGACCAGGACAAACCCTGTTCACTGCAGAATCGACAGGGGTACAATCCTGAGGTTTCTTCTTCGATCGGGATCATAAGTGGTCACTCTTTTTGCATTTGATGATTCATGATATCACCGTCCCTTAAACCTAAGGAAATTTAAGTACAATGATAAAAGTACATGTGCAAAATATTACATAAAAAGAGTCTGATTTTTGTTATGTTACTTCATGCTCTATGTCGAGGGTATGGTTTATTTGGAGGGGATGCGCTCAATGAAATGAAAAAGCCGGAGATATAGTAGAGTAGATACATATTAAGTGCAAAAGTCTGTTACTGCAGATAAAAGCGTCAAATTGGTACAACTTTAAATAATAAAATTTCATGAGGTCATTTGAGTTTAAGTTATATATTTCAGTTAACACGTATTTTTAGGATAAATCATGGTTGCCCTAAAAATCGTGTCGAAGTTGCAAAGAATTTGTCGATTAAGGTGGATCGCATATGTGTTGCAAGTCAGTATTGACATATTTTGCGTTTTTGTCACTGAAATTTGTATAATTCAATTTAGCGTTTGCTTTGAGAGGGTTTTGCAAACGATAACTAATCATGGCTCTCTTATAGCCCACCTCACACTGGTAAAAAATTTCCGTAAAATTTACGGAACAGAGTTTTCCGTAAATTTAGGAAAAATCTGTTTTACAAAACATAAAAATAAAAACAAAAAACATAAAAAATGTAATTTACGGAAATATTTCAAAAATTTGTGTGAGCAATATTTCCGGACTTTGTTTTTTTGGTTCCGTAATTTAAAATACGGGAAAAATTCTGTAAAACACACTGTTTTCCATAAATGAGACAAAATTTCGGTAAAATACTGTCAAATTTCCGTTTTATTGACGAATTCTCTGTAAATTTACCATAAAAATGACTGGAAATACTGTGGCCAGAAATTTCCGTTAAATTCGGACATTTTTTAACAGGGCAGGCCATACAACACATGTTTTGTAATTAATAGGTACTGGTTTTCATACAAAGAAAAGGGTTTTAAATTCTTATGAATGGGCAATCGATCTTCGCTAGACCATGCAAAAATGTTACCGTCAATCCACGCATTAAATGTCTATTGATTTTCCTTGGATTAACTTTAACCATATTTTTAACAGGGTAGGTAACCTAACTCAACAGGGTGGTTTCAGTAGAGGCCCTCTGAACGCATAAGAGTCACATACATAAGACATATTTTTTTTAAGTATATGCATCGTTAAACTTGAATAATATATAACTACGCAAAACAAATCACAAATTGATTGAAAACAAAATACATTCAAATTACATTGTTAAAAAATACATGATTTAAGCACTACGAGTACCATCAAATGGAGTAAGAATGTAAACAGAAAATATGGAAAATTCACATGTCAGTAAAGCGGCAAACTCCCACACATGCAACCTATCACAAATAGAATCGTCGAAAACACTTTTAAGGAAGTGACACAGATAGAAAAACCACACTATAACAGAGGTTACTAGTGGTCTTTTTTTAATTTTCACGTTCTACATGGTCATTGGAAATAATTTGACCTTGCACGGCGAATTTTGCATTACAAAAAGAATGAAAACATGTTGAAACGGTGTTCAAGTTAATAAAATTAACCAACGATACTTTCCATTTGCATCAACTTCCTTCAGTTTTTGGACTAACTCTTTTCGTTAATTGCCAAACGACTGGCGGCCCGTCGCCGTGAGGTGACGATTACGGAAACATAATGAAGATAACTCACGATGATTGTAAAACGTATTTTAATATACTACACTTTTGTTTTAAATCTGTTCAACAACGCTTGCCAATTAGTGTGGAAAATTACTGCTGATTTTGTAACTTCACACGTAGAGGCCTTACACATGTTAGTACATAATAGTTCAAACACAACATCACCATAGCTTAAATCAACTCTAGACAAAAAAAATGAGCTTAGAATCAAATTTGATCATGAAAAAAGACTCCATGTTGTTGTGACTTAGTGTTGGTAATTTTTTATGATACAAATGATACCTTCGAAGTTATAATGCAACGGGTGGTGGTGGTTATAGTAGTTTGATGCAGTTTAAGCATTAAGAAAAGCGATAAGAAAGGAAAAAAAGGAAACACACGATACACTTTGCTTTTGACCAATCCAACTGCCGCCAGCCCTATAATAGCAATTGTAATTATACATCCTCTCAAAGTGGTCCTTCCGAGGATTATCCTAATCCGATTTTCTTCGCTCGAGAAAATTTCGCAGTTCGTGGTGTTTCTAGGAGTTACATGGAGATCCCTGCTACGTAAAATCAAGGTGTTGACACCAATGGCACATAAAAGTATTAGGCATGTTTTTCGTTCAGCATTTGTGCCAAAGTCAGACCATTTTGAAAGTGTTCGAAATATAATTTTTGCCTAGGTCTTGCCTCTGTCATTTAAACACTCCTTGTACAAAACCGATGAAGAAATGGCTGAGAAAGAACGCCCGAAAGACGAAAACCCCCCCAACCAAAGTTGCAGTTTTTGGATTTTTTTCACTGGGCATGCAGGCGTGTACTGGGGACACGAAACCAGTACCACAATCAATATTGCAAGTAGGCATTTCGTCATTCAGTCGGAAAACTCTTTGTGTAAAAATTAATACACACGTATTATTTGCGTTGTAACCACAAGTGACCATTGAAAAATCCGAAAAATGCAACGTTGGTTTTTGGGGGGTTTGCGTCTTGGGTGAGTCTATCTCAGCCATGTTTGCATGCTTTTTTTACCAAGCGAGGTGTTTTAAATGAAAGAGCAAGACCGGGCAAAACAAAAGTATTATTTCGAAAAACTTCAAAATGGTCTTGACTTTGGCACAATAATGATCGAAAAACACGCCGAGATAATTTTGTGCCAGGTTGTAGACCCTGCCAGAATTTACCAGTGTATTAGGAATTGATAAAATGGCTGCAGTAATGTCAGATCCTTGGTTTGTCTGTGGCCAAGCCAGGGATGCTGACATTACTGCCAGCATGGATTAAACTGGAAAAGCATGCAGTCATCAGCTTACTGACCATTGCTATTGTGTATATGTGTTACATACGCTAATCCACCTTTCACTTGTCATATCAATATTTATATTCATAAGTGAAGTAGAATGTCTTGAATGGTAAAGGGGCCCACAGTTCATTATATCTGAAATTTTTCATGCTATTTTGTCCTGTTAAAGATTATGAGTCTCAACATTTCAAGATGACACTGAGTCTACTGTATTCCTGCTGCTTTTCACACAAGGATCATTGCTCTCTTGAAAACACACAAAATTTGAGCACGCGTGGGCAAATACATTTCGGCAAGCTAAAATTCATTCTAGAAGTCTGTCTACTTTCATATTGACACTCCAAATAAAAATGGGACACCCTTATTAATCGGGGAAGTGGATTGTAAATTGTTTTGTTAATTAAGCCTATAACCTGGCTTAAAATATATTACTCAATATATTACTCAAAATTACCCATCTGCCAGATTTAAATGGCTGGCAACTTTCATCATGAGTTAAGGGCAAGACTCGGAGATTACAAGGATGATGAGCCCTCAATTTCTAACACAACTCGTGTGTTTTTGAAACACATGAGCGCATTCGCATACTAAGCGCAAATCGATGGTCCTTCATACAGACTGTGTCAAAAAAACTATACAATCAAAGATTGAGTGTTTTGCTAAAATCTTAATGTCCTCTCAACTGGAAGTGTGACTTCTTTTTTAGGATTGTTCAGTTTCATGTTTAGTTGGTAAAATTTGGGGTTAATTCGGGTTCAAGAATTAAGGTCAATTATCTGAGACAAACTTGAAAAAAAACACATTGGTTTCATTAAGATTGGCGGACAACGGATTACTAATTTGAGGATGCAGATGACACTACCCCTTGTTGTAGTAGTAGAAGAAAGGAAATTAATGGACCTACTGAGAGCAGTGAATCACTAGTGAAAGAAGGGGGCAGTTGCTGAACATCAATAAGACAAAAATAAATGGTTATTGATGACGATAGGAAAGATCATGGTGAAGGTTTCAAGTGGATGGAAATGTAATTGAGGAGATAACTAGCTTCGAGTTTCTTGGTTCCATTATCAAGGTTTAAAGGTTGATCTGCACCAACAGAAATAAAGAGAACTGCCATCACCCAGAACATGGTTCCAAAGCATGTCAACAAATTTGGAGGAGCAAGGTCTTCAAACAGCGACTGAAGGTTTCGATTCTTAAGTCAACAGCTTTGCTGTTGCAACATATGGTTGCGAGTCATGGACAATGAGAAAAGTGACAGAAAAAGACCCATGATTCTTTGAAGCTTGGTGTTGGTGCTACTGGAGAGTGCTGAGAGTTCTTTGGAAAGCGACATAAAATCAACGCATGGGTCCTGGAACGATTGGGGGTTTGAGAAGACACTGCGTTTCTGACGTCCTAACAATAAAAACTAGACTATTTTGGCCCATTGCACAAGACACGAGTGCCGTGAGAAAAGAGTCAATCAAGGGCGATGGTCGAGAGGGACAGAGAAGAAAGAGGAAGAGAAGGGGAGGTCGGGGCAGCAAGTGGTTGATGACATCAATAAATGCACAGGAACGAACATCGTTGGTGCTACTAGAATGGCAGCCGACCGCACTCAGTGGAGAACTCTTTTGCGGACCACACCAGCATATTGTGTATGCAACGTGACATGAAGAAGAAGATCTGAAATACTTGAAAAACACATTGGTTCAGTTTCGGCTATCCCGATATCAACAGAGGTGCCATTGAAAATCAACTTCAAGACATTCTTTATTGAAAATTAAAATGCTGCTCTTTGTGATATTACAGTTTATAATGTCACAATTGCCAATTAAGTACATGTAGAATTGGAAAATTTGGAAAATTCAATTCCAAACAGTCTTGTTGTCTCAGCTTTACTACAGGTTTCCGCAGAAGGAAGAACCATATATAAACACATTCGTTAAAAGTAAACTGAGGCCTTTGAACACCAACCATCCTTTCCTTTGTTATTTGTTCAACACTGGTTTCTTCATTTTGTTTCTCCCTGGCATCTTGGAGGTAGTGGGGAATGGGGAGGAGAAATTAGCCCTCCCCATAGAGCATTGTCACACGGGCATTGTCCACACATTTGTCCCACATAAACAGAGACTTGTGGCTGCCCCTTAGTTTCAGCAGTAAAATTTACATAAATTTCTCCCGATGAGATTGAGTCCCCTCATTTCAAGCACAACACAATTTCTTGGACTTTCACTGTTTGAAAAATAAAATATTGATCAGTTCAGTGCATGATAATCTGATATCTACAACATTTTTGTTTGAAAACAGTTGAATCCCACAAGATGCTACACACCTTATGTCTTCAGTTTCCTGAACCTTCAAGTGAAACCGGCCCAGGTGGTATTTCATCCTTTGTGTTCAATTGACAATATCTCCAGTTAAGGCAAGGTTTCCCAACCTGGGGTCGCGACCCCTTTTGGGGTCACGGACCCTTAAGAAGGGGTCGCGAAGTCAATTTGAATGAAAATGAAAGCACTTGTCCAAAAGGCAGGAACAGAATTGGTAAATAATATAATTTAACTATGTCAAGCAAGCCAAACTGATTTTTGCAGTGTTTGATTAATCAATTGAATTTGCATTTTGATTAGTAAAATTTTCGCGCGCTTTGCGCGCAAATCAGTATAAGTTGTCACTTACAGAACTGTTCAAAGACCAAAATTGAACTCGACTATAATGGAATTAGTAATGTCAAGCAAGCCAAACTGATTTTTGCAGTGTTTGATTAATCAATTGAATTTGCATTTTGATTAGTAAATTTCCGCGAGCTTCGCGCGCAAATCAGTATAAGTTGTCACTTACAGGACTGTTCAAAGACCAAAATTGAACTCGACTATAATGAAATTAGTAATGTCAAGCAAGCCAAACTGATTTTTGCAGTGTTTGATTAATCAATTGAATATATGTATTTGATTAAAATTTCCGCGCTTTGCGCGTAAATCCGTATAAATTGTCACTTACAGGACTGTTCAAAGACCAAAAATGAAC
>JAMKCH010049494.1:0-10468 GCA_023653785.1 Ophioderma brevispina | reverse complement strand
ATGGGATTTCTTAGTTAGTGATTATCGGTACCTACATAAGAGAGATTTGGGGTTCAATCGTGTTGCATTGACTAAATGATAACCTACGAACCTGAAGGTGATATGCTACTTAATGCAGTGCTGCATCTGAACAAATATCTTACACGATATCTCTAATATAATAACTTTTTAAGCTGACAAACTTAGTCTAAAGGGTTACCTGTTGAAACTATTAATTGTCGGACGTAATCCATGTATATGAACAGATTTTCAAGAAAAGCATGCTGTTGCTGAAATGAAATTTTAGATTCAAGTCAATTGTTTAAAAGTAGAGGAAAGTAATCAATAAAGGAACAGACCTGGTGATCCTCTTAACTTAGTTTAATGATATGAATGGCACGCTCCTCCAATTGTGTTATGTATAAAACCATTACAAAGATGAGAAACTTCAAGAAAAGAAAATCAGTATTCTGTGTGTCCTACACAATTTGGGTCTGGACAAAGAGCCAGGCAAAAGGTTACGGCGAGACAAAGGGACTTATGTAACTAAGCATTTTAATTTCTTTCTTGTAAAAAGAATGTTGACTCCATGTATGACTTTAAACGCATGTGCCACTTAGTTTTACAAGTTTTTACAAGGTTAGATATTTATCAACCGCAAATGGTAGAGATAAACCCAAATAGACATACGGCAAAGTTTTGATTTGTGCTGATCATAATATTTAGGGAATGGGATGTAGGCTCAATATTGCCCGTTTATTATTCCTAATGCCTATTTGCCACTTAAAAATAAAACTAATTAAATCCCGTGCATTTGTATTTCCTTAGTTTTAATATTTAAATGCGTTATGCATGAATGCAGCCAGTACATTTCAATGGTTGGGAAATCGCCCCACGACAGCCAGAACGGACAAAGATGTTAACTGTCAAATCCCATTGGAATGGGTGGAAAACAGAGATGCCCTGTATTAATCGTTCATATTCGGGTTTGCGTGGGCGGAATGTCATGGGATTGCACAATTTATACAAAAGATTACCAATTATATCACAATTGAGAATGAAAATGCACAGCTTCAGTCGTTTTTGAGAAATCGGGGGGGGTTTATCTGCTTGACACACTTTTTTGGGACACACCGGTATTCAGAAATGAATTGTTACTTTTATTCGAATTGGATCAAAAGTCACATAGGGGTTTCAAATGGTATATATCCCACTATTAAGTTATTGGCCAAATGGTTCTTCGTGAGTATCTTTGGGGCGGGGGGGAGTGGCCCGAGCTGGTTTTTAAGGCGCTGAACCGTCGCAGGGTATAAGTTGACAAAGCGACATGGATCGAGCCCCGCGAGAGTCTGGTTTCTGGTCATACTCAAATAGTAGTTCCTATAAGGTCGGGAAATTGCATGATTGCGCAGCAGAGCAGTGTGTGTGATTATGGAATTTCCTACGTCGCTCCCCACCTCTTGCGTAAATGTGCAGGTGTATGCAATGGGTGTCCGGTGCCTCA
This sequence comes from Ophioderma brevispina, assembly GCA_023653785.1. Classification (NCBI taxonomy): domain Eukaryota; kingdom Metazoa; phylum Echinodermata; class Ophiuroidea; order Amphilepidida; family Ophiodermatidae; genus Ophioderma; species Ophioderma brevispina. The sequence goes on along the minus strand of JAMKCH010049494.1, from coordinate 8,985 downwards.
TGGCTCAGAGAGCATGTTAAAGGCTGTTGGTCCCGGTATCAGGGGAGGAGTAATCTGAACACGTAAAAAGTTGCAGACCTGATCGAAAAGAGTAGGGGACCAGCCCGCGGTCTGTACCTGCAACATTACTTTGTACCAGGGTCCTCCAACCCGCACTAGGCCATCGTGGAAGGGTTAGGCTGATCCAGCATGGAAACATTGTTGAGGCTTTTGCCACAAGTGAAGTGGACGACAAAAAGGCTGATGATGATGATTAAAAAAAGCAAAAAACTAAAAAATTAAAAAAAGAAAGGTTTTTTTTAGATTTTCATAAAATGGTCAAGTTCACATAGGGGTCATCAGAGGTCACTTTGTTTCACCACATATGAGCCTTAGGCCAGTGTTTCTTCTGACCAAGTAAGAAGTTAATCAGTCCAATGCATATGCGAGAAATGAACAATTGTTAACTCATACGGCATGCAAATAATTAAGGCGTTGAAAATTTTGACTGCCAAGGTACATGAGTCACCAAGGTCACATGAAGCGTCACCAACAGTCAACCACCCCACCCCACATGCGGTAGGTTTTGACCACCACCCATACCATGCTCCAGGAGCAGGGTCTCCCTCACCAACCTCTAAAGAGCAGCTATTATTTTTTTATTTTTTTTCCTCGAACCTGAAAAAATAATGAAAATTTTCTATAGTGTAAAAAAGAGGCAAGTAGCATTAAAAATCAAACCCAAGTCCCTGTATCGACAGGAGGTTAGTTACTAACCACAAGACCAGCGATGATTGGTTTGTGGCCAGATTGCAATCTAATCTATGATAACATTAATGGACTAGAAATCCCTACTGCTATTGTGGTCAGCAATCAATTATAATGAAAGCTCCGCTCTGTAACGGTTGCCACAACCTAGCTCGTTCCGTAGCGTATTAAACGTCGTCTAGGAGAGATAGTAGGGGCTATCGCAGCGGAATGAGCCAGAGCAAATGGGCTACCACAACCTATGCTCCAGGAGCGCTGAGTGGTGGTCAAAATCTCACACTTGTCCCCACCCCCTTCTTTCAACCAAAGTTACATCATGTAGCACTTACCAGAATCAGACAGCATGAAATATATTTAGAGGTGAACATTTTGACCACAGACACCACCAGAAACGACCAGGTAAATCCGTTACGTGCCTTCGTAATTCTTGCAGATGAACAAACAAGGTATAGTTTGCTAGGTTGCACCTTTAGTTACACAGCTACATCCCTGATAAAAAGTTCAAGGTCATTTGAGGGCAAAATAGATCCAAATTCATTTTAGGGTGCACACCACAATAAACGCTCCATTTCAAAATTCGGGATAATCTAGCGATGGTTCAAGCTAGATACTCTTTCACTTTATTACAATAGCGGTTCCCGCCGCTTCCGCGCGGGAACCGTAGCTCTGATTTGAATGGGAGCGTCACTTATATAAAATGGTTGATCACTCCTCACATTGAACCCAAAACTTCGGAGGACATACAATATTGTCTCCAAGTCTGTCCTCAAGGGGTGGAGCCAGGGTAAAATCTAGGAGAGCGAAACACCATAGAGGGGGGGGGCGAAACAGTACAAAATGAACCTAATTGTGTTTAACCTCTAATTTTGCGCGATTTATTGATTTAAAAACACGTTTTTCCTGAATTTCCAAAATCTCGGGGGGGGGGGGGGCGGCCGCCACCCCCTGGCCCTGCTTCGCCATTTTTTGTCTTTATATGCCTCAAATGTGTAAAGTCAAGAACTATCAGAAGATTTAGCCCCCCCCCCCATCTCAAAATATGAGCTATTGAAGCCAGGATCTCGAACATTACGCAAAATTTAGGTGCAAGGCCAATGAACTCTCATGTAGGCCTACTCCCAAAGACACCTACCGTGCGAGCTTTACCGGCTCGGAACATAGGCGAGAAAATTGAAGTAAACATCCCCCCCCCCCCCCCCCCGGGAACAGCGTGAAAAAATCAGTGCTTTGGACGCACCCTCCGATCGGGGGGGGGAATTTTTCTCTGCTGACTTTCCCTCTGAAGGCGCTTCTCAAAACTTCTGCAAGTAGACGGCACTGGGCAGTAAACGGGTGCCATCTCTAAGGCGCTGAGAGGACCCGCAACCCACAGATGGATTCTTTGCTAAAACCCCCCCCAACTCCATTAAATATGTCAAAGGGTTATAAGCATCATTGTCACCCAATATCGTTTTTTTTAAATTTACCACGCATCCATCGACTTCCGTGTTTTTCGAGCAATTTCACCCAAAAGTCATCTATGGCCGCCAGCATAGTTGCCAGGACCACTTTGACAACCCGTTGTGCGGGGCCCCGCGCGCGTGGCTGTGTCCCCCCCCCCCCCCCTGGTGTGTGTGGTGCGAGTGTTGTGTGAGGGCCCTCGTACTGTACCTCGTGCTCCCAACTAGGATACACATTTTTAAAACTCGAGACCAGACAAATTGCAAAAGTTGGAAGTTCAAATGGACACCAAAACTTGTGTATAAGTGAACATGGTGGGACCCCCCACTTCTCACTCCACCTGTCTGATGACCCGGTCAAATGTACGTGCCACGTCAAAGGTAAAAATACCAAGGTCAAAGATCATGTGAGGCCAAGTTGAAAAATATGCAAAAAGGTAAGCCACCCCGTCGACCCCAGATCCATTGAAAAGTGTTTGGAGTTTGACTTGAGTCATAGGTGCAAACATCGGGATCCCTTATTGTTGATGAGGTCAAAGGTCATGTGCAAGGTTCAAGGTCATGTGAGGTCATTTGCCGCAAATGGGTCTCATTTTTTTAGTATTCTGGTATATATTGACCCCCGCCGGTTTGTTTTTTCAAGACCCAATTGGGTATAGTAATCTTTTTTCCAATTTTTTTATAACTTGTTAAAAAAAAGTAATCCGGCTCTCTCTCAATCTGAAACCAAATTTTCCAAAATTGCTAAAAAGCGTAAAAAAGTGATGAAAAATGGCCAAAAGTATCATACGTTAACACGACGTGGCCAAAAATCTGCCCACCCTCCCCCGCCACTCGCGCACACTATAGCTATGGTCCTTTTTCGCAAAATCACTTCTTCTTGATCCACGGGGTCCTTACGTCTAGACTTTGAGAAGGCAAGTATCGCGTCCGTCTACCCAAACCAAACTGGCCCCACGGGCATATCAATATTTTGTCATTATACTCTTTAAAAAAATCTAGAATAGTGTCTAAAATTACAATGATTACTTACAAACCCCTGACTTTACCAATATGAGTTGATTTTGTTTTGCACCTGCATTGTGTTGATATAATCGCATATTTTATTTTGCCATTGTACGATATTTTTCAGTATAAATATGACCATGAAACTCACCATTTACACAACAATAACCGAGAAACCGATATGGAGATATGTAGGCTTACCGATACGTAATGTTAAAGTAGGAGTGTCCGCCCCTCCCTATTTGCGAAGGCGCTGATGGGACCCAAAATGAAAAAGGCGAGCGAAATAATGAAAGGTCCGTATATTTGCACTGAGTAAAACTGATACAAAATTTACGAAAAATAGTCCGTTAACGGCATCGACTCCTATAACGCACAAAACCAACCTATTCAAATCAGACTGATCCCCCCCTCGCTGCACTGTAAACCAATACTGTCAGTTTTCCAGTATTTTACTGCAGCAATTTGCCACAAATATCCGTTATTAAAATTGCATGCAACCCCTGTAAAAACAATAAACTAACAAGTTTGCAGTTTGCAGTCAATGTGCAAGAATCAGAAATAAATGTTAAAATTACAACGTATATACTAAAGTTTACAACACATAAAGACGTACGCTTCTTTAATCATGTTTAGTCCCCCCCCCCCCCCCCGGATTTTAAAACTTCATGTTCAGGCCTGCAAAAATGATACAAAAAATTTACGAAAAATGTCCATTAACGACATCGACTCCTCTAACGTACCTGTTCAGTCCAGACTTGATCCCCCCCCTCCTCTCGCTAAAGACTGCAATTTAATAAAACAATACCGTCAATTACTAGATTTACTGGCAGGAATATTATCGAAAATTCCACATTATGAATTGCGCGAGTAGTGATACACCGCCGGTATTTCACAGTCAAACAATTAAATAACAATTTTTGCAGGCATCTGTGCAAGAATCAGAAAAAATGTTTAAAAAATTACAACTTTATATTGGAAGTTTCCCCCCCAAAATAAGATGCTTGGGAGAAAGTTTTCCATATGTACCCTCTTTGATTTTGACAGGAAACAAATTCTGTTTATTTCTGGCCTAACACTAACAAATATATAAAAACTTTAAAAAACTAAAAAATTAAAAAAAAACCGATTTGTTACTTGTAGAATTCGAAGATAACATAGGATGACTTATCTTGCGATGATTTTTTTTGTTGCGCTGGGCGCTGGTTTATCTTTTGGTGTCTTTATTTGCGGATCTTTTTGAGTAAAAATAGACAATTGAAGCTGGCCCTTTACACGAACATGCAACCGATAATTACAGGGCCTATGTATTTATTAAACGTAGCTCCTTTACATAAAGTCTAGGTTTTTGGTCCCTGGAACGCTGTGTTTTTATTTTCTAAAGGACTTTAATGGGTTGAGAAACCCCTGAGGGCAAAATCTATCAACATAAATTCTTTATCTTAAATCGGACCATGAGAATATTAAAAAAACACGACCCCATGCAATACCAAAATTTGGCCATGAAAAAAAAGGGGGTGTAATTGATATACCTGAAAAGTTAAAACGGGACCGAATGTCTGTAGCACGTTACCGTAGGCCATTTGTGTTGACCGACCACACCCACGGAGCTCTCAATTCATCCAAAAATTAAACGTTATATACTTAAATCGGGCCATTCCCTTTTAATTGCATGCCACTGAAGTTTTAAACCAGACCTGCTTTCTTGAGCTAATAGTATAGCTAAGCATATTTACTTTAGGCTAATGTTTGTCATTGTTCATATTTCGACCTCCATTTTCGGTGGCCATGTAGTACAAACATAATTCCAAGCGCGAGTGTCCAGTCAGTCTTTGTATTCTACAATAGTCAGGCGAAGGTCACCAATTATTTCGTCCAAAAATAAGCTAAGATCATGATGCTTTAAGTAATGAATACAAAAAAAAATAAGTTAAACGCATTGTTCAACTGGTTCGATGAGGTATCTTATCCTCTTATTTTTTGTTTCCAAACAATAAAATTTTAGAAAAATATCAAAGAGGTCAAACGCGATCACGATTTAACGCGAGAACAAAAAGCTCACGTCACAAATTTTTGCGGCGAAATAAGACGTTGGTGATCATTAGAAAGTCTTTTAACGATTAAAATACGTAGTGAAAATCAATCTGAATGTTTTGCGTAGGGCCTTCTTTTGATTCTTTTTTCACCAAGAAATAAATAATTTTTTATTATTATTATTAGTGAGGGAGACCTGGACCATGGGTGGTGGTAATTAAGCCACGAAACCATGGACGAACAACTCCGTACCATAGAAACGGTACCCTCAAATTTAAGTATTTACTCTGTGTTTAAACCACCGAGAATTCAATACGATCTACTACTGTTTACAAACAGTTAAGCTTTGTTTACAACACGTTTATTGCAATCTCAATGAATTCTAAATCATCTATCAGCAATTTTGAATACATAAACAACGAGCAGATCGAGAGACACTATGGGAAGGGTATTACCTGATAGGTACACTTCACATGGCGACCTCCTGGATCAACATATCAGCCTCCAGGAAAACAAACATGGCGCAGTTCGATCTTTATCGTATAGATATAACATCCTCATTGAAAATCGTTCCCAAAGGACTGCCAAATATCTTGCACATGTTTTGTTATTTACCGGAGGGATTTAGTTGTGTCGCCCTTTAATTCTTGGCCGACACCTCTGTATACATTTTGGAGGTCAAGTTTTGGTAACCCTTGTTACCATTTTGCTTGCCCACTATATCCATTCTCTACTCCGTGCAGTTGATGTCCACAACCTTGACACAACTTTTACGCACACGTCAAGATTTCCGTCTTTGTGCACGCATTTACAAACGCCTACTTTTAAGGGGTTGGACTTGTGATTTGTTTACGCGCAACCTGCTTTACACCTTCAGCTCTATTTAGAGCCCAGTCTGACAACTGGAAGAATTTTAGTTTTGACTGCAAGTGTCATGCGCAGACCGCGGATAACTGTGTGCTTGTTTGCGTTTATTAAAATTTCGGCATCTCTACGCCTACGTTCCTGCTTTGCTGCATCCGAATGTGGTGGCGATTTTTCTTGCCGCCCATAAGACGCCCGAATTTGAAAAGTGCAATTTCAGTGGTTGCGGCGTGTAATGGAAAAAGTCAAGTCGGTGGACCCTTATTTTATTTCAAAATTTTGAAGAACGACATCGGGACCTCAACATATTTAGAAATTACAAATTTTATCGAGAAGTTTTTATTTTGTAGGCGATCCAACGTCAAATTGGACTTTTCCCATAGACTTGCGTTGTTTCAAAAAGGGACAACATACCTTTTTGTGTTTTGGCTATAGCTCAAAACCAAGTCGGTGACCCCCATTTTTTTATTTCAGATTCTTAATCACACTGTCGTAAATACCATATATGTGAATTTTGGAAAATTCTATCGAGTAATCACTAACACGTCAACCCTTAAACCAGCGAACGCGTGTACTGTGTGACCGTCAAATCTCGCGCGACGTCACTGCACGGAGGAAGGCACATATTATATTAGGTAACAAATGTCAACATGTTAAATAAGGGCAACACACAATTTTGATGCCCGTTTCAAAAAATCCGAGCAACTGGGTAACTTTTTCCGCAATATACTTGCAAGCTTAATAGGGCTGTACTGTTTAACTAATGTGGTGGGCAGTGGATCAGCGCTCGCGTCATAACATAAGGTGAGGGTGAGGGCGGATCTGCAGCCCCTGACTGGAGGGGGTGCCAAGAGAAGTCAAGATGAGATGGGATAATCGGCGTAGCAGCGCGATGCGGGATGGATGCGGGAGAGGTGTCGGCCCCCCCAAGCCCGGAATCATCTGCATTTTTACCTAGCACCAAGCTTCTTCCAATGTCGTGGAGGGGAAAAGGTTCCTATCAACATTATTTTTTCAGCGTATGGCAATGGACATAAGTTACTTTAAAGTTAAATAGCTAATTTAGAGAAAAAAGTTATTGAAAAGAGATATTGTTTGCACTATCTGGATCAGGTGAAAGTTTACCATGTTTAAAATTAATATCGGATCTATTAAATTAATTTTGAATTCATGCAATGATTATTGTTGAAGTGACTGAATATCATTTGAATTGACACCTCTTTGCGAAGCAAAAGGTCATAAGATTTGTCACATTATTCAGACAAAATGATGGAGCTGAAACCCGCTTACCTGTATACACGGGGTAAAATGGATCAGTACAAAAATCTAGGAAAAATGCCAATTAACGACAACATCAAACTTGTCACAGGGTCGGGTCTTTTTTTTTCCTACCTGCACAATTGTTTTTGATAAACACTGTAATTAAAAATTTCAAAAAATTCCTAAAATTCAGCCCCAGAGCAACGAGAGGTCGCGTTTATACATTGTAAATTTGTTAGAATTGTTAATGTAATTAAAGCTCTTCCATTGAAAAATAGGCCGGTTTAATGTTTTGCATACAACGTGTTATACAAATGTCACTTTTAATATTTATGGGCAAATTATATCCCTTAGAGAAAAGTATTTTCATGGATATGCTCTTCTATTAATCATTGAAACTGTTCATGAAATCGGTCCAGAGTTGTCGAGTTTAATAAACTCTTTAGAATTCTTCCTTTCTATTCTACAATACTGAAAACCGTACACCTAAAATCCAACACAGCATTTAAATTTTAATACACTCAGAAAAAATGCACCTTTAACTTTGGTTCCGCGCTATGTGTATGGAACCTTCAAGAAGGGAACCCTCTAAATGGTTCTAAACATCTGAGGAACACAAAAACAGGGCTACAAGTGACCCCTGTCAAAATATAGGGCCAAATATAGGGCAAGAAACATAAACTATAGGTTTCATTCCACAAGAGGCGATCAAGGCATTTGAATTTATCTAGAATGTGGCGGACGAGTTGCGGCCCAAAGCTCTGAAGAAGCAAGATAGTGCCGGGAGAGAGAAGGTGGAGGGGGGAGGGAATCTATTGGGAGATCCCGAGGCTCGCCTCTAAATTACAACACGGCTCGAAACGAGTGTATACATCTGTTTCTAGGAAACGCGGCTCCACTCACAAGATCAGAGTCAGAGATTAAAATGGCCAAGCGAGCTCCAGACTGGATTTAAGTCTTGATGGTGGAGGCTGTAACTAATGGGAAAAGGAGGGAAGTTTGAAATACCAGTTCTTAAATCAGGCAACTCTCCATACCTCTTGACGAGGCAAAAGCTGATGAATGTTTTGTGACTTCTTCAGTGAAAAGTCTACTATTCCTGTGCTGAAAATGTAAAGCCTGTCTCCAGCATTCCTCGGAGAAATACCTCAAGCTGTGGCAAGATGGTGTTCGTGCCACAGGAAGATAAAGATAGAAGAAACAACTTCTGAAACTAGATGTCAACAAGCCTCCGGACCAGATGCCATCCCAGCCATCGTTTTGAGAATACTGAGCGGTTCCACTGGAAATCTATTCCAAATTTGATTTGATAAGGGCCTAATGCAGTGATGTGGAAAGTTGCTGAAGTCATCCCATGTCATATAAGACGGGTGGTAATAAGCATTCGCCCTAGACTATTTACGATCCCCTTGCTATTATAATATTCAAGGTAATGGAGGACTGATCATATGAACAATATGGCGCCATCTGGCCATTTCTTACATCTGATTGCAATTGACCTATGTTTCCCAATGAATCACTAATTCCATCAATGACAGAGAGGAAGCTAAGATTTTAGAATTGTATGTCTTGATTCAGCCAAAGAATTTGACAGCGTGTGGCATCCTGGTCTACGGGCCAAGCTTTCTGCCTGAAG